>PQWD01005551.1:0-10292 GCA_019425675.1 Leucinodes orbonalis
TAAATTCTTATTGTAGTGTACCAAACCACACATTAGGAAAAATTACATAACATAAAAGATAAAGTACAATGGCGGCCTTATTGCACAAGGCATTTCTTCCTCTAAGGCTTTGTCATATGTCAAATAAAGCAAGAAGATAATTTTTTTAGTAATGAAAAGTAAAAATATCTTTATAAGGGCATTAGTTACGAGTTAAGCCACCTATTGAGTTTCGTGCAAGCGCGCGAGTATCGTACTTAACACTCGCAATGAGGAAGGAAGTGTAATTTCTCGCGATGCTATCAGCTTTATCACGGATATACCTAATAAATCTACATTTAAATATTTAAGCTGACCAGTAGCTGATTTAAGTTAAGGTCACTAGATAAATACTTGACCATTTAGTGTTTCAAATTACGCAGTGCAATAAATATGTATCATAAATAATCTACCAAAATAATTAGGAACTTGTGTTATGATACGAGGTAAAGTCATTTTTTCTTAGCATCTGAAACATACTTTTATAAATAAAATAAATAAACAACAAGCTCCTTACTATTGGTTGTAAGTTGTTTGGATTTGACTCAGATGTCCAAAAGTACAGGACTACTATTTTGTACAAAGAGTATGGCTGTAATGGCTGAATATCGGCTACTAAACCGAGGTTTTTATCACCATGTAGGCATTCTTCAGAACAATCACAGATCTCTGATTCGCCTTTTGAAATAAATTTGAATAAATTCAACCGAATTTGGTTTAAAAATGAATAGAATCTGTGCAGTAGGTTCAAACGTACTTAACAGTTTATATTTCATTTAGACTATCAAGGTTGTATGGTAAGTGTACTCATTTTTCCGCAACACGGCTATCCCTTTGTAGCCAAAAGGCTCAAAGGGCCTATAAATCTCCGTTTACTGTACGTTCTCTTGTTAGAGGAGAGAAAGCGAGCAACTAGTAATTGAATATCCTATTAAGGGCTGGTGATGAAAATGAGGGGGCACACAACGCAGGAATCAGATGGCAAATAAAATAGAATTGACCTTTTGTCTCGCCCCAAAGCGACGAGTGAGATTCAATTGTCAGGGATCTCGAGGGGCAGACACCAAGTTGTGACTAGTATTTTTTTCGAACTGACTACTGCTGTTGCCCGCAGATGGCTTAACAGCTTCACCGGGAAATTAGAAGCGCATGCTCTCAGCCTTAAAGTTGACTAGTAGCTATTGTGGGCGAAGTGAAAACAAACGTTTCAAACTGTCCAAAGACACTGTAACAAGTATCTTCTAGTTGAAATGTTTTCTTTAAAACGTACGTACCTAGAATGAATTAAATTTGTTTTATATGAGACATAAGTTAAACTCAGGTATATTATACTGAGAACAATTTGCTTTTTGAGAGCGTCGGTGGCTCAGTGTGTGGACTGTCGCCTTCCTACCGGAAGGGCTGAGGTTCAAATCCCGACACGTACCAATGTATTTCGAATTTTCGAAATACATGTACGTTATCCGACGCTCATACGGTGAAGGAAAACATCGTGAGGAAACCTTCATGCATGCCTGCGAAGAGATTCGAAGTAGTGTGTGAAGTCGTCCAATCGCACTGGCCGCGTGGATGACTAACGCCTATACCCCCTATACGGGTAGGCTTGTACCCCTCGTGGGACGGTTAATGAGCTGATGATGATGATGATTACTGGATACTGTACCTTATGTTACAACTAGTGGTAGACTTGTACTGAGTTGTCGGGGCACCACCGCATTGCCGGATATCGTGAAACAGAAGTATTTTCACTTCTGTGTTTCGGTATAAGAGCACTGTAGTAGCTAAAGAATTACCGGTTATGAGACCTAACATAAATAACAACCCCAATGATAAGCTAAAAATATATTATTTGAAAAGTTTCCACTAATCTTGGTATTCAATGATTGTTTTGCATATTAGCCAATATAATCTACAACCAGTAAGGAAAAAAATTATTTCTTAAACGAATATTCCATGTATTCGATATGTCACTCAAATACAGTAGTGCTGTAAGAAAAAATTGGATTGAGTATTTACACGACTTGTTTACATGAATTAGTAGTACAAGTTTCCACTGTCATGAACACAGAACGCCGTCGGCTCATCACTTGTAGATGTCGAAACATCCTGGGGGACACCGGCTTTTTGTCGTCCGACACTGCCAAAAATCCCAATTCCGATAATTTATAAAGTGCGTTAATAGAATCATATTATGTGTCAATAGTAAAATTTTGCACTTACTCGTTCTGTTTATGATAGAATTAAATTGCAAGACTATTAACAATTCATTTTATTGTACAATAACCACTTAAAACCATTGACATTAAATTTATAAACATCCTTACACATCCTTATAGTGAAGTGCAAAGACCATGTCGACATGATCTCTTAGAATAAAAATAAATGTCTATCCATATTTGCTATAAATAAATACCATATATATGTTACATTAATAGATTAGATTCGATGGTCTGTCATTTCATTCATGAATAAAGCACCTAAAAATAGAGATTACAAAAAATGAAAACGAAATTTACAGTTAGATTTAAAGTAGCGCATTGTCAAGTAATTTAGTGAATTGAAGCGCGTTTCTTGTTTGTGAATTCTTATTGGGGACGACTGACAGCAGACGATTTGCTTAAAGTCAACGAAGCCTTGTTAATGAGTTAGTGAAACGCTTATTCGGTTCGAAGGACCATTTTCTTAGAGCGTTTACCTTAATAAGAGGCTCTTAGAGAAATGAGGTATATCAGTATTTTTTTTTGGGTAGAATATGAATATATTTTATTATTTATATTTTAATTTAATCACAAAATTTTAAATCATTTTATTGAAATGTATGTGTAATAAAATTTGTGGAGATTCGATATAAGAATAGTATTTTTTAAAAAATAATTAGGAAGAAAAATAATATAACTGAAAGATGTCTCACGTTTATGCAATATTTTTAATTCCAGGTAAACTTATTATTTCTCTGTAAAATAAAATAATCCTATTTGATTCATTCACTTAAGAACCATAAAGGTTTTTTTACATTCATCGACATATTGTAAGGAAAATTATCCGCTGAATATTATGAGTTTATAACTAATAATACAATTAAAGTTATAATATTAGCAAAGGACAATCGTGTCATATAAACCGACTTTGCAGGATTTGCAACTTGCACGAGACATATGAAGGGAGAGCGGATAATGGCAACTGAAGTGAGAGTTACCAAACAAAGTTTGATAACATGTAAAACGGTGAGTATTCATACCATTTGTTTTGAATATTGAATAAGAGTGTAAGAATAACAATTTCTGTCGGCTATAAACACTGTTCAAGGTCTCCTAAATGACTTCTGATATTAGAGGTTTTGGACTTAATTGCTGTGCTAATTAATTCTATTAATGGTTCCACGTACAGGATTACAGGATTCATCCGGTAAATATATTTTCAAATAATTTTAAATCGTGCCATGTTAAGCGACCTTTCCTGATTACTTGCAATCAACTCTGGGGATCTATTAGAAGGATGCACGGTTGATTGACTTACTTTAGACGACAGAATTTGTTCGTAAATCCCTCAAATTCACATACAAACAGATTGTTTGTTAAAAATAATTTGGTTTTAAATTTGGTCAACAATGTCTATAATAACAACGCTAGTCGCATTACTATTTTGAATAGATGAAGAAGATAATTAAAATAACTTGATGTGAATTTTTATATCTACTTAAACATTTCCAATTCAGAAAATTAAACAGAGCAAAACTAAATATTTAAATAGTAACTATTTAAGACTTCAACTTTTAATTTTAAGATGACGTTTTGAATGAATTTAAATAACTTTTCTCGCTTCAATAACTTTTGAAACTATTCGTTTTATATTTATTTCAATTCATTATAACTATGAGAAGCAATTGAAATACGAGTTCTGGAGATGTGACCGCATCTAAAAATCATCATTGAATGGCTTTTATAGGGTCGCTTTTCAAGTTTAGTTGATTAAACAGGAGATAAATATAGAAAAGAAAGAAAGAAAGAAAAATATTTATTTGGCGCAATAAAATTGTACATGTTAATTCCTTAATACTAAAAATAATTATAATGCTACCAAAATGGTGGCCACTCAGCTAATGCCAAGCAGTTTTTTGTCAAGGCGCTTTTGCAGTGGAACCAAAGACAAAAAAGAAATAAAAGAAAATTTAATAAAAAATGATATGCGCATAAGAGGAATTAAAATATGTAGTAAAATGTGAATCTACACTAAAATATAATACATATATATACAACATCAATATTTATCAAATATAATAGTAATATCTAAGAGATAAGTAATAAATATATATCAAATTATATAAGTAATAGATAGTTTAGTATATCCTTGTCTTAAATACATTATGTACATACAAAATGATATATATTGAACGACCGCTACTGGCTGAACGTTGCTTATACAATTAATACCTTTTCAATTGAGCTTAAAAGATTGGATGATTTACTGTTTTCGTACAGAGGTGGTAGGTTGTTCCAACATTTCGAGGCAGCGTAACGAAAGCTGCACGAAATGCGTCGTTTACATATCGTGGACAAGACGTGGTGCTATTCGTATTTGTCGAAGTGAAATTGTAGTTTTTTATATAAATAGGAAGGTTTTCTACTATTGATGACACCAAAGAGAAGTGTGGCAAAATGAAGAGTAGCCGACAGTCATGTTAAGGAGGCTATATTGATTTAAAGTGGGAAAACGTGAGAAATCTTGGTACTGCAAAACAATATCGGGCACAAGCATTTTGGATTCGCTGTAGTACTCTTGGTACGAGCTAATAGACATTCACCGAATACTGTATCAGTGTAGTCAGTTTGATAGGATAAGAGATTCACACAGTTTTATACGCAAGTCTACACTAAACATCGAGGCGGTATAGAGCTTGAGTCGATAAAAGCAATTTTTCATGATTTCCGAGACGTGTTCTTCAAACCGTAATCGTTCATCCATTATAAGACCTAAATTTGAGCTTCCGTTACACGCTGCAAATGATTTCCATTTAACACAATGGGTAAGTCAGATTGGCATATATTTTCAATTGCTGTTTTGTACCAAGTACAAGAAATTTTGATTTTGAGGGATTTATGAAAATATTTTTTTGTCGCACCAATCAGAGAGTCGGTTAAGATCCGCATTTACTTATTTACTACCGCATTGATTAAACAGTTTAAATGAAATATATAATTGAATATCGTCGCATACATATGATAATTACAATTTGAATATTTTTTGTTATATCAGACGTATATAAAATAAAAGAATTGTCCCAAAATAGAGCCTTGAGGTATTCCTCTATTTTATTAGCGTTTAGATGAAGTCCTAACGTTTTCGTATTCATCATTTACTTCAACATACTGATTTCGGCCCGAGAGGTAGGTGAAAACCATCGCAAGGCATTTAAATCAAACTATAAATGGGGAAAAATCATATCCGGCTGTGGACTGCGATGTGACGAAAAAAGAGAAATAAAATTCGTATATTTTTTGTTCCTTATTCATTTGCATTATAAACTGTTGCATTTTTTTCTCAATAATGTAAGCAAGTTTCCAAAAAAAATGCAGTAATAAAAAGCCAAAAATAATCGTTAATTTAAATTATCTTTCATCAAGTCGCACTAAAGCGTTCCGTGTCGTGTTAAGTTTCTTTGGAAAGACTATAATCTACTGCCATAATTTGTCATAAAATTCCATAAGTATAAATTTGGAACTTTTAATTTACTTTTTATGGCATCTTAATATTTTTACCTTAAGTGATTTTAATAAAAGAATCGGTATTTTCAGGGAAGTTTTGTATACGCATGACAAATTGTTCATAAAAATAGTAAAAGTGCCTTTTGAAATTGCGTAATTTTAAATTGTACAACCATAAACAAGGCAATTAGATATCAAATTATTTTACAAAATATCTAAAGTATAAAATAACAATCAATTTCAGAATCACGCTACAGAAATTGTTTTATATTACAGCTGTACATAGAGCGTAGAATCAATGGCCGATGTAGCGTGAAGGTTTTTGAGAGGCATCCACAATGGAAATTGAAGCCAAGTCAAATGAACGGGTGACCTGTACAAGGTAAGTCATTATCTACGATTAGGTCTTAGGACCGATGTCCACCAAAAGTTATTACCTCTCCTAAGGTTTGTTCCTTCTTTCAGCATCATCAGGCAGCAATGATGATGAGGTATAGTTGTGGTCCAGTTAAAGATATAATCATACAGAATTACCACTAACTCACCCTCAATGTTCATGCTACATTACGGCTTAATATTCTATTTGTTCTTATTAATAATAATCAAAAGTTTTTTAGCGCCTCTTAAATCAGTGCCAGTATATAGAAAACAAATTAACCATCAATACTTAGTCGTATAAAATAATTTAAATTTATACAACTAATCAATGACACTAAAATTATCAAATATACAGTCAAAATAACAAAAATACAGCCCAATCTTGAAGTTAAAAATTGTGCTAAACAATTTGTGATGAATCTATCAAATCCGTTTAAAGTTAATTATTGTTAAAAAAACCTTTAAAAAAATTTAATGAACACAAGTGTGTCGATTGATTGAAATTGTTATATTACGTTACAAAATTAATATGTCGTTTTAATTGATCGCAAGGAGCTCAGTTGATATGCCCAGGTAATAATAAATTACAGCTACACCTCTACATAAAGGTATGCAAAACACAGCCTCAATTCACTGTCATCATAACCGATTTAGCAATTCCAAAAACCCTATCAGGCTGAAAGCCTCAGGGAATGCAAAAAACCGAATACATTACATCAAGTCACTTAATTTACACCATTAAGTACAAATTGGAAGGCTCAGTCGATAATGACTCGATAACGTAGTGATCTCGCAAATTACCACCAATAATACCGATCGCGCTCAACAAGTTTAATACGCGACCGGCTGGTGAGAGTGCGTCTTTATCTGTAGGATCTCTTAACTGTATATATACGAAGTTTTTGCCACAAGGGGTTCACGGCATCTCTTACACAACTATTGTAAGAGATGCCGTTAACCCCTTGTAACAAAAATAATGTTAAAATTATTAACATTATTTTTGTAATGATCTCTCAGTATTTTTATACCAAAAAAGTTAATTAATATTATCGTAATACTGTTTTATGAGCGTCGGTGGCTCAGTGGTGTGGACTGTCGCCTTCCTACCGGGAGGGCTGAGGTTCAAATCCCGACACGTACCAATGTATTTTCGAATTTTCGAAAATATATGTACGTTATCCGATGCTCTTACGGTGAAGGAAAACATCGTGAGGAAACCTTCATGCACGCCTGCGAAGAGATTCGAAGGTTGTGTGTGAAGTCGTCCAATCCGCACTGGGCCCGCGTGGACGACTAAGGCCTAATCACCCTATACGGGTAGGCTCGTGCCCCTCGGTGGGGACGTTTAATGATCTGATGATGATGATGACTGTTTTATGAGATATTTTAATACTGTTCTATGAGATATGAGTAGGCCTCCAGCCAGCCAGCATTTATATGGGTATTTATTTTAAAATACACAGTACGAGAACATACCTTGAAACAGTTAGCTGTTGCTAACGTATGCTTACGTTCCACCAGTGGCGTGCACAGAGATTATGAATAGGATATGCAAAGTGAGTGACACTTATCGCAAAACCATTAAATAATGCTGAGAGCCATCTGCGCTCACCAATCGCCCGGTGAAGCTGTAATGGCCATCTTTGGCCAACAGCGACAACACCGGTGGTAGAGTCACAAAAAATATGATAATAATAACAATTGACGATTCAAAAGTATCTGTAACAGATTTATTTGAATAAAGATTTTTTTCTTTCTTTCTTTCTTTCAGCAGTAATCAGTTCGAAAAAAAACAGTAAATATTTTTCATTATTCTGTTGATGACATAAAGCGCCCATGGTTTTACTTATCTATAGTAATGCACTAGGTGGTAGACTCGGTACTGAATTGTCTCGGGAGGTGCCACCGCAGTGCCAGATATCATCCCAGGTGACGAGCGTAGGGCAGTGTCACAGATTTCCCAATACAGGAGATGGGACAAGCCGCGTTTTAAGTGCGACAAATGTAAGCTCAACGAGCATACACTGGCTGCCAGTTTACGCTCTGTGAGACGAGTCAAGACGCACGAATATTAGAAGAAATTACCGTTTTTTCCCAAAATGCCATCCTGTGCAATTGTAACATGCCATCATCGCAATGAATCAGTAAATTTACCAAGAAATATTATAACTTTTCACAGGTAAGAACCGAAAAGATATTGCGACACTAGGACTGCCTATAAACTTGGCGGCTTGTCCAGTCTAATTGTATATTCGGATGTCTGTGGGCAGTGTTGACGGAAAGAAATGACTACCTACTGTAATTTATTTTCTTCAGCGCTACATCTGATATGGTCAGGCATAACACTTACCACTAGGTGGGCGCACTGATTTTCCCGTCCAGTTATGGCATTAAAAATATCTATTTTTTTTCAATAATAATCAAATAACCGATCCTTGCGACGGTTGCAAAACTAAACCAAAGGCTAAAGTAAGTACGACGTCAATCCTTCATAAGTTTGATAGGCATTAAATAAAGTCTCAACATGCCGCAACTAACTCATAGAATAAATAAATATCTACTGACATTCACACAGCGCCATCTAACCCCAAGTTAAGCGTTAAGCCTGTATTATGGGTACTAAACAACGGATAAACATATATACATTTTTTTTTGTAAATGCATACATATTATACATAGAAAACACCCAGACCATTACAAACAGACATGTTCATGCACACAAATGTTTGTACTGCCCGGGGATCGAACCCGGAACCCTTGGTGTTGCGGCGACCTCTCATCCGCAACACCAAATGGGTCGTCAAAACTCAAGTGGGTAAGAACTCGCATAAATCATTAAAATCTCAAACTCTCAGACAGTGCAATGTAACTAACCATTTGCACTCTCTTATCTACCACAGGATACTTGAGTCGCCAAGTCGCTGAGCGAAACTTTTGGCGAAATTATTTTATGGACTAGAATAGATAGGGAATTTTAGAATTCGGGTCTCCATGCTTTCATGAGAAATGAGAGGCTTAAGTATGCTTAGTAGTTTAAGCGGAAGACATTTCCTTACGCTGCGTTTATTTTAACAGCACACTGCGGTCATTTAGATTGATATAAGTGCATTTTTTGATTTGGTCTGGTCTAAATGCATTTTTGAGTTAAAAGCTTTTGTTATGTTATAATTTTGTAAGTGTATTTTATATTATATTTCTTAATATGATCTAAGGAATTTTAATTTAGAAAGTCTTATTTGTAAGTACCTACAATAAAATATGTCAATACTTCTTTACAATGCATTTTAATGGAAGTTATGTGAAAATAGTAAAAAGAAGAATGCCTACATTGAAATTGTGAAAAAAGAATGTTAAACTTATCTTTTTGTCGAAGATACCTCATATAACCAAGAATGTAATGTCTTGACTGTTAGACAGCTATATATTCTGAAATGTATAACAAGAATTCATAAAAATGTGATTCCGAGTTCCAAAATTTTAAGTAGGCGTAATCCCTACTCAGTATTAACTTACCCTAAGGTTAAAACAAAATTTGCCAGTAAACAATTCCGAAGTCAGTCTATATATCTATATAATAGGATAAACAGAAAACTCAATTTCTACAATAAAACCAATTATAAGTGCTCGGAGTTAATTACATCCTGGTTGAAACTCCTAGATTATAACGCGACTGAATCATTGCTTGCAGAAGTAAGTTAATGTTTAACAATATATATCTATTTATTACAACTGGATAAAATTAAAATATACAATGTAAGTACTTATTCTTATTATTTATGTAGTTTATAAAAGAATAACACATATTTTAATTAATTTATTTAAAGTTTATACTATTTATATATAAGTTTATATAGTTTATATATTAGTTTATATAAAACCAACGTTTCATATGCTTAGTTAATTAACTATGTATTATCTAGTTGTAACAAGTCATGCTGTCATGTCTTGCGGGGAACGGTCTCATTCTACTACAGGTTATTTAACTTAAAAGAATGAGACCTCAAAATCAACAATTTGTGAATGACTTGTTTGCTATAAATAAAGATTTTTGTATTTTATTTGTTTTTTTTGTATATAAATTAACTTTGTGTTAGGTACACAAATTATAAAACTGCACGAAAACCAATAGAAGGATAAACCAGGTGAAAGACAGGATATACTTGTATCCCATAGGAGGAGGAAATAGTTTTGGCC
>PQWD01005552.1:0-68520 GCA_019425675.1 Leucinodes orbonalis
AGTGGATATTTATTATTATAGCTGTTTCCGGTGCTAAAAGATATTCTTCCGCAGTAAAAATAATTAAAAATAGTTTTGTTAATTTTTAACACGCGGCGCCGTGAGTAAAACCATTGCTTTATTTTTCCAAAGTAAATAGTGTTGTCTAGAATAAAAATAGCCTATTTTTCCTTATTACATCAGCTGCCACAAAAAGTCCCATTCAATCCATCAGCCGTTTCAGTGATTACCCGAACAAACAGACATACAGACAAAAATTTTAAAATGTTATTTTAGCACGTCTATCGTATTTATATTCATAAGCATGAAGAAAAACAGACACTCCAATTTTATTTATATGTTATAGATGTATTTACTAAAAAATAAGCGGTCCACAGCATATTTTATTTCGTCTTTGTATTTATACTCTTTTGTATTAAGCTGTTAGTCTTTAACAAAGAGTAATAATACATTTATCTTTCTTTCTTTATTTCTTCTTCCACATATATTAATAATAATAATTTATTTTAGATTAATTTTAAGATTAGAAAGAAAGAAAAAAAATTTTTGGCAAAAAACAAACAAAATACAATAGAAAAGAATGAATACAAATAAGTGCCAAATAGGACCTCACTCAGCATTTGTCCTAGCACGCTAGAAGCATGCCAGGACGCTGTTTTCAGTAAAGCCCTGGAAGGACAATGAAAAACTAAAAATGACAAAGGTATATACATATAAAAAAAACTGTAAAAAGATTACACCATATTTGTTAGTACATTACGACCGTTATTCATATATAAAAGACTACTAAACAAATCATAAAGTTGCAACTTTATATATGTAATCCAACTAAAAACATTTCTAATAAGAGATTATTAAGTAAACAACTTTTTAAGGTAGTTAAAATACTCTTTTACTCGTTAACAGCAACATAGTAGTTATATATGAGTGTTATTTAGTCTGATCTGTAAGGATTTAGTTTTCGGAAATATAGTACATCAAATAATATTAAGTTTTTCATACATACCGAAACGCCAGGATACACTAAATTATAAAACCATCTCAATCGGAACTTTGCAAAGCTGGTACAGTAATCTTTTATATTTATAACTGAAAGAATATCACAGACAAGCGCCAAAGATGAATACAGTATTGTCAGCATCTGAAAACAAAATTTAACATCATTTATCAGCTCATAACTTAGATAACCGATAAACTAACTTCCCGAGGTGTACAATTTGGGTGTCTTCAAGTCGAGAGTAAATAGGTTTCTTCTAGGTCAGCGTGCTTCATCCTAGACATCGTCGATGTTTAACACCAGACAAGGCGTAGTCAAACGCAGGCCTATTTTTTGTAAAATAAAATACCAAAAAACTAAGTATTCCTCTAGATTAGTGATATGCTCACAAAACAATCGAAAAAAGTGTTCCGAATGCAGCGACAGCACACATACACATATTTCGAATGAGCGTACATTTAGCTAAACAAAAGCCTACAACGGTATTCTCTTTGGCGGTTCGTTTTTGAGGCACGGGTGGCGTATCTACCTTTATATATACAGAATATCATTAATCTAAGGCTTAAAATGAACCACTCAATTAATGATAATAATAAATTATTTTGTTCGAAAGGCAAATGTTTACAAAATTTGTTTCCAGAGTTAAGTTTAGTATTTATTTTTTATCCGTGCCTTTAAAGCAATTAATGCCTGTATCAGGTGATTCCACTCTTTCATTAACGTATTCTTAGAATTTATATGGTAGATTCGGTACGAAGTCCTCTAGGTAGGTACCACCCCAGTGCCAGATATCGCCCCGAGAAATACGAGTGTTTTGCACTTCTGTGATGAGGCACTGTAGCTTGAAAATTACTGGGTATGAGAGACCTAACATCTGTTATCACGGGTGACGGGCGCAGGGAAGTGTTGACGGAAAAATATTAACTGCCATTAATTCCTTCAACACTGCTCCTGTCATGGTCAGGCGTATAATTTACCACCAGTTGAGCGATATTTTAAGATCATTTTTGGCTGCATCTTTTTCTAATTTCATTTTATCCAATGATTTCATCTAATCGTAATATAATAAACTTTGATAAAAAAAAACTATGAAATAACAAAACTAGATGTACGAAGAAATACCAACCAAAAAATGTATTTATGTCATATAAATTTGTCATTACAATTTTGACTTTAACGCGTCATTAAAAGCTGTCTTATTATATATATATATAAAATATGTATATAAATATAGTATAAAAAACAATGATATTCTGTATATATAAAGGTAGATACGCCATTTGTGCTTCAAAAACGACCCGCCGAAGAGAGTACAGTTTGTACTCTTTTATTTAGGTAAATGTACGCTCATTTGAAATATGTGTATGTGTGCTGTCACTGCATTCGGATAACTTTTTTCGATTGTTTTGTGAGCATATCATTGATAAAAAATAAATATCTTACACCGCGAACAACATCGCAGTGAAATACATATAATTTTATTCCATAGAAACTTATCAAACTTACAATATAAAAACACTATGTTTAGGTTTAGAAAATTTAAATTGTGTTGTAACGCTGTTTTTTGCACCAATAAATAAATAAATATACTATAGCACTAACAAGAAACTAAAAAAGCTTAAAAATAAAGTATTATAACTAAATAAAATAATTAAAACAACTCTCCCTTAGATAAAGTTCCGAAGATACTGGCAGCGTTACCCCTTTGAATCGCCAAACTAATTCTTTTGAAGGTAGCCGCCAGATCATTGACATACTATATTAACTTACCACATTCCAAACAGTAGAATATCTATACGATAGGTCTTTGAATATTTTCGTTTCCGGATGCAATTTGACTTTCTCATCTAAATCCTGGGAGATGCTGTGTAAAAAGGTTGTCAGTATAAAAATCAATCCCCCATTAATGGCGATGCGATAGTATATATGGTGCTCGTACATTTTCTGAAATACATAAAATAATACTTTTTATTGCAGTCATCATCAGCTCATTAAACGTCCCCACCGAGGGGCACGAGCCTACCCGTATAGGGTGTTTCAAGGATTGGCCGCCTTTACGCACAACCTTTGAATCACTTTGCAGGCGTGTGCAGGTTTCCTCACGATGTTTTCATTCACCGTAGCAGCGTTGGCTAACGTGAATATAATTTCGAAAATTTGAAAAGCTATTTATACGAAGTGGTGTTTGAACCTGCGCCCTCCAGATCGGAAGGCAACAGTCCACACCAATGAGCCACCATCGCTCTCTTTTAAAGCAGTGTTGAAGAAACTCAAAAAGTTTAAAAACATTAGGCAGTCATTCTTATTCTTCAAAACCTCCCTGCGACCGTGACTCGAGAAGTGAGATGTTTGGTCTTTTATACCCGGTAATTTAACTACCGTGTCGTCTTCTTGAATCAAAGTAGTGTTCGATCTCCGGGCAGTAAACATATGTGTGCATGGACGTCTGTTTGTAATGGTGTGGGTGTTTTCTATGTATAATATATATTTACAAAAAAAAACATGTATGTAAGTATGTTTATCCGTTGTTTAGTACCCATAAAATAGGCTTCACGCTTAATTTGAGGCTTGATGGAATGGATGGATCGAGTGTGTGAATGTCAGTGGATATTTATTTAGTTTGTATTAACCCTTTAACCGCTGCTGACGGATACATCCAGCAAATACAATTCATTTTTTATTGTGTCTGGAATCTCCGAGGTTAAAAACTGTTGTGGTTGAAGACTGGGTAGAGTGCACAGGATATAGGCCGGTGGAAGTCTCTCGTTTCAGAGGTCACACCCACTTTGGATCGCTGAGCCATTGAAGCAAACAAGCGTTCAAAACTTTGTGAATTACATTTATAAATGAGTACTTTGAATCCTTTGTACCTATAATCAATAAAACCAAAGATAAAAACAAAAGAACATCTGTTCCAAAAACTATGCCTTGCGGATCTAAGGATTATCAATAAACTTACCTGATGCACAATCTGACTCAAAAAGTGTCCGCGGCAAAACTCTGCCAATTACGTCAGTTAGGCAGAATTTTCATTCATAATCACGTCCCTCGCTACATGACAAAGTGACATAGTATACGCGTGCTTTTGATTTTGTGCCCCTTTGATGACGCGTTAAGGTCAACATTTTAATAAATAATTTTATGTCATAAATAAAACAATGAGTTAACATATGTGTCAAGCGGCTCGGACATTTTTTGGTTGACATTTCTTCGTGATTGTGGATCAAGTAAGTTAATGTTTATTATCTAAGCTTGTGATTTAGGCCGTTACAAAATTAGTTATACTTAAATCAGAATTATGTTTCGTTTAGCAGAAAAAAGTGTCTCTTACCTGAATGAAAAGTTGTAGTTTTTTATTCACCATGAAATTCCAAATCTCAACGTTCTGCTCTCGTAACAATGTTTTGGATTGTAAGTCTAAATTCTAAGGTTAATGAATAGAAATTATTTATTCATTGTTCTTAGTATGTTAACATCGTGTTACGATTTGAAACAGTGTAGAGACGTTACAAGTATTCGGCCATTTTGAATTTTAGCCGAACCGCATTTTTTCGTCATAGTTAGAAAACAATACAATCAAAGACAAAGTCAAAATCCATTTATTCAAATTAGGCTGCCAAAACGTCACAGACGTGCACAGATCGTCACAAGCTACACAAAAAACAATAAAATATATTTTAACCAAGCACCAAGTAAAGCAGCACCCAAGAAACATCACTGCAGAATAACTGTCTATCAGTTGTTGGTCTCCTTCAATGCTGTTCTGTCATGGTCAAGCGTATCACTTACCATCAGGTGCGTAACATAAAAATATCTATTTTTTCGGACAATCAGATGAATCAGCCCACAATGTCTTAGCCACAGGTTTCAGAATATTAAAATCTATGGTCCTCACCAAACTGGGAAAAATTGTACTGTCTTTTTTACTACTTTGGCTTCTCCGTGAAGTTTGAACCCACGACTCCCAGATTATGCAGCGAGTGAGATCATTTTTAAATTTGTATATTTATTTTTCTATATAACTGCTGATTATTTGTTACAGTTATAATGTATTGTCCACATCCGATCAACGTGTACGGGCCCATAGTAAGCCGAAATGCGATCATCACTACGACTGCTCATGTACAGTTTTTAGGCTCGAGAAACAGAACATAGCAATGTGTTTTTATTTTCTCTACATGTTCGTGGAATGTATTTACTTAGATAAAAACTAACTAACTTTAATGGCTCAACGACCCAAAGTGAGTCTTGGCCTCCGAAACGAGAGACTTCCACCGGTATCTATCCTGGGCGGTTGCACAGGATAGAGCCTGCCAGTTTTCGATCCCGAGCTCACGCAGATCAGCCTCCACCATATCCTTCCAGCGATATCTGGGACGACCGACTGGACGCCATCCACTTTGTCGTCCATTTTACTTAGATAACGATACCTTATTTTATTGACGACCCATGTGGTATGATTGGTTGAGACGTCGGCTCTTACACCAAGGGTTCCGGGTGCGATCCCCGGTCAGTAAAACATTTGTATGCATGATGGTCTGTGTGTTTCATGTATTTAATAAATAAATAATAATAAATATCCACTGACATTCACACAACGCCATCTAACTCCAAGTTAAGCATGAAGCCTGTATTATGGGTACTAAACAACGGATGAACATACGTATATACATTTTTTTTTGTAAATACATACATATTATACATAGAAAACACCCAGACCATTACAAACAGACATGTTCATGCACACAAATGTTTGTACTGCCCGGGGATTGAACCCGGAACCCATGGTGTTGCAGTCGACCTCTCAACCGCAACACCAAATGGGTCGTCAAGTCGTTTAAGTATGTTTATCCGTTGTTAAGTACGCATCATCATTATCATTACAGCCTGATATGTCTAATGCTGAACGAAGACCTCTCCTGATGATAACATTGGGGGAACATACCATACTCACCACGCTCGGCAGGCGGGTTGGTGAGCGCAAAGATACGCCAGTACCAAGGTGTTGCTGCTGCCCATCTCTTGGTGGAAATTTCCCCTCTGTCGCCTTTTACGACACCCTAGGAAGACTAGGACGTGGTGACAATTATATTCTGCTCATCGCATGCATTAAATGATGTAGGCTGTGAAGCGTCGGTGGTTTATTGGTGTGGACTGTTGCCTCCGAGCTGGAGGATACAGGTTCCAATCCCGCTACGTATTATATATTTTCGAATTTTAAAAAATATTTATACTTTTATTCGACGCTCTTTCGGTGAAAGAAAAAAATCTTAGGAAACCTGCGCACGCCTACGAAGAAATTCAAACGTTGTGCGTGAAGTTGGCCAATCCGTACTGGGCCCGTGTGGACGACTAAAGTCTATACCCTATTAATATACGAGTAGGGTCATGCATCTCGGTGGGGACGGGTATGAGCCTACAGTATCCAGTGCACAAGGCCACGGAGGCAGTTCTGAAAATCTGTTTTAAATAACGTATTCTTAAATTATTTGGTTTGATAATTAATAATAAATCAGTTTATTGGTTTATTGCTCATATATAACAAACAATGGATCGATGGATCGTCGATAACCAATGATCTGGATTGTTGCGAGTTTCTGTGTTTTTTATTGCATATACAATGGAGAGTGTTCCAACGAACTGTTCGATCTGATACCTGCTGCTGAATTTCATCATCGGACTACCCGCCACAAGATGAAATTCCATCCTCATCATCTTGATGGTTGGCGTTCGACTACAGAATTTTCTTCCACGTACTTTACTAATATAAAACGACCTACCAGCAGCGGTATTTCTTGACAAATATGTCATGGGAAACTTTAAGAAAAGAGCATATTCCTATCTAAAAGGCAAGCAACGCACCGGTGGCACTTCTCGTGTCACCGTCGTCCCTGGGCGGAGGTGAACACTTACCATCAGGTGTCTCTCTTGCTCGTTTGCTCCCTATATAAAAAAAAAGAAACGAAAATAGAAATTACAAAACTACACATTCATACAAATTATGAAGTATAAATTAACACAATAATATATTTGTTATCAGTTGTGAAAAGGGTTAGAGTTCTAAAAGCTCTTTCTAAGCTATAAATTTTTACTGACGCAGAACATTTTATGCATACTTCTGATTTTCAGCTACACATTCATCTCTCTGTGGTATACCTTTTCTGTGTCTTAAGATTTAAGTTCTTATGTTTAAGTAATAATGTCAACGAACATATAGCTTAAAGGTGGTCGTTGAATATAGTATAAACATTTCTTTCTTTGTCAAATAAGAAGCAGGTAGTTATGAGGGCTATTATTGAGTAAACAAACGGCCATAAGTTCTTATTTTCGATATGATTTTTACGAAATATCGTATAGTTTTCTGTTCTTTTCTTAGTTTTACTTACTTATTGCAACTAGGGAAAGATTCCAATGATACTAAAAAAGATATGAAAGTGAAAATTATGCTTAAACAGGGTTACATTCTTTCAGTAAAATTAAAGTCTTTATGTCAATTAAAAAGCTTTTATTTATATAGTAATATAACTTGTTTCTATGTGTTATTTAAATATATCTCACATTTCTTTCAATATTATTAATTGGGTCTTAATAAAAAATATATTATTATAACTACAACATAATAAATTACTAAAAACTTAAATACGTAAAAAGATCGCTTTCTAGTTGTGACATAGTACCCATAAGGCTGTTGTATTACCATGTTAAAGGGGCTTCATTATCAAAAATCAGACTACTTTTGGTTTCCCACCCACCAATTTTATTATTGCGGATCTAATATGGTATTGTAAGTAAAAAGCTGAAACCGGTACTAAGACAGGAACCCAAAATATCACAAATAACTGAGGGCCCTCCAGATATTGGAAAAATTCATACATCCAGACTCCCAGATCCACGAATCTAGTCCACAGCACTCTAAAAAAGGAAAAGTTTAAATAATAAAATATATAAAAATAAATAAATATCCAAAGACATTCACACCGCCATTTAAATAATTTTCTTTTTGCAATGGGTTGTCATCGGATTGGTCCTTCATCATCCTCAGCTCATTACATGTCCCTACTGAGGGGCACTAGCCTACCCGTAAAGGGTGTATAGGCCTTAGTCATCGACTTGGGCCCAGTGCGGATTGGCCAACTTCAAGCACAACCAATTCTTCGGAGGCGTGCGCAGGTTTCCTCACGATGTTTGCCTTCACCGCAAGAGCGTCGGATAAACGTACATCTAATTTCGAAAATTCGAATATATGTACGTGGTGGGATTTGAACCTGTACCCTCTAGATCGAAAGGCAACATACCACACCATGCTTTGCAGTGGAAAGTTAACAGCTGGTTGAATAAATTTCAATATGGTCTATTAAACAGAGCAATTTATCAATGTATTTCTATCTGTTTAAGGTAATAGTCCCGACAGCTTATTTTAAATGTTACGAAGCGAACAGGACGGCCAAGACGCTCACCTGATGGTAAAGTGATACGTCTGACCATGACAGAGAGGCATTGAAGGAGACCGACAATTGTCAATTGATAAATAGTTTTTATAGAGCGTCGGTGGCTCAACGGTGTGGACTGTCACCTTCCTACCGGGAGGGCTGAGGTTCAAATCCCGACAAGTACCAATGTGTTTTCGAATTTTCGAAAATATATGTACGTTATCCGACGCTCTTACGGTGAAGGAAAACATCGTGCACGCCTGCGAAGAGATTCGAAGGTTGTGTGTGAAGTCGTCCAATCCGCACTGGGCCCGCGTGGACGACTAAGGCCTTAATCACCCTATACGGGTAGGTTCGTGCCCTCGGTGGGGACGTTTAATGAGCTGATGATGATGAAACAGTTAATATTCTCCATCAATGCCGCACTGCGCCCGTCACCCAAGATAACAGATGTTAGGTCTCTTATATCCAGTTATTTCAGCTGACTTTTAATTAGCTTATTTCCTAAAATAGTTAAAATGATAGAAAAGATAATAAACATTAAAAAATTCATATACTTACACGACCATGTAAACCCCCACATACGTTAACAAACTCTTGATAGATAGATCTTTCCTCTTCGGCTCATCTGGAAGGAAGACCAGCTCCCACAGGACGTACACTATGACAAGTCCATGGCATACGTAGCTTGCGACCTTGGACAGTATCAGCTCAGTGACGACGGGCAAAATTAGTTCCCTATCGTAGAAGTAGATTGGCCAGAATATGCTGACTCCCTGGAAAATAAAAATACGAAATTTGTAAAACCAAAATCTTCTCCCTCTTCCTATATTTTTTCTTGAGTTTATTTTTTGAAGATGCAACGCAAATGCGTATGAATATGACTCTTTTAAAATCACGTGTTTAAATGGGCGATGGCATGTATGGTTGCTTACTTATTGGTAGACTCAACCTTGTGCAGTGTGCACAAAGATTATAAGTATGGTATGCAAAGTGGGTGACACTTATCGCAAAAACAATAAATAATTTATGTTTTTGGCACATTGAGTGCTGTTGATGCCAGATCGCCTATTATTTCATAGCTGTAAGGGAAAATGGGCGAATAAGTGGGAATCATTTAATATATAGGCGAATTTCCGGGTTGTCTGGAAGCACAGGGTATGCACAGCTGATATGGAGTGCACGCCATTGGCCTTGTGGTACTTAATGGACTACATGAATTGTACATATACCAAGTTCACTTGCCTATTGTGCGTTCTGCAGAATAGCCTGTTTGTTGGTTATGGACGCCTATTTCGGGACAAGCTAACCTTACCGGGAAGCCGGGCCGGTAAAAGTTTAGCTTGTGATACGGCTGTAGGATACCTACTCACCGAACTAACAGGAAACAACAGTTCGTGGAATACTTTCAGTCTGAAAGTCATAAGTCCTGCAGGGACGACGCTTTTTAATCCCAGAACCAAGGTCAAGTCGCAAACTAGCGCTAATGTTTGGTAGCACATCTGTAGAACCTGGAAAAGATCAAAAAAATTGTGATAAGATACATATTGCAAACAGTTAATTTGATCAATCAATATATGTGCTGTTGTTATCTACATATTTCATTTATTTGATGGGCAGTTTGGTTGGTGATTAATTAAAAGAAGAAAGATACGTAACGAAAGTCGTTTATTTATAAGACACTAGCCATGAGAACAAGCCTTATCAGCCTTTTTTTTGTTCGTTGTTTTAAGTAAAATTTAGGGTCAACTATTAAACTTTGCACCTGTTTAGAATTAACTTCCTCCGACGCTGAAGTTGATAACCAAAACAACATTACTTGGCTTTCATTTTATAATATTTACCTTAATCCCTAGTAATAACTCACCATATTCCACACAGTGTAATATCTATAAGACAGATTGTTAAAATGATGAAGTTCTTTGTGGATTGGTAGTAATTTGGGCATTCTTCCAGTTAGATCTATCAGATAATGTAAGAGTAGCGTCAGCATAACAGCATGGCCGGCAATCCGGAAAAAGATATTTTTCTGTAACATTCTGAAATGAGAAAAAATATTAATAGTATTCTTATGGCTTTAATATGGGTGAAAACATTTATGTTATATATTTGAAGACCCATTTGGTGTAATGGTTGAGACTTCGGGAACTACACCAAGGGTTCCGGGTTCGATCCTCGGGCAGTACAAACTTTTGTGTGCATCAACATGTCTGTTTGCATTGGTCTTTTTGATGTATAGTATGTATGTATTTACAAAAAAGTATATAAGTATGTTTATCCGTTGTTAAGTACCCATACTACAGGCTTCACGGTTAACTTGGGGCTAGATGGCGCTGTGTGAATGTCTGTGGATATTTAATATTTACTATATTGTTGATTTTTGCATAATATTCACGCGATCATGCGAACAGGTCTCAGGTCCGATATTGAGTCATTATGTACCACAGCAGAGTGTCAAGATATCGTCCCGAAACAGAGTTTCTTCATAAAGTGAATTTCATATAGGCACTACAACACATAGTAGTGTTACTTCTATTTCTATTTCAGGACGGTCAGGATGCTCACCTGATGGTAAGATACGCCTGACCATGACAGAGCAGCATGAAGAAGACCAACAACTGATAGACAGTTATTATCCCCTTTCACTGCCGCGCTGCACCCGTCTCCTGAGACAACAGATGTAAGGACTCTTATACCGGGTTATTTCACTAGCTACAGTGCCGAAAAATACTCCTGTTGCACGAGATGGTATCTGGCACTGCGGTGGTATCTAGATAACTCAGTACCGGAGCTACCACCTAGTAAAAACCACCTAGTTAAAATTATCCGCTATGAGAGATCTGTCGTTTTGGATGACTGGTGCAGAACAGTGTTGCCTTAAATCATGACTACCTACTGTTTTCAATTCCTTCAAAGCTGCATCTATCATGGTCAGGAGTATCACTCACCACCAGGTAAGCAAAATGACCGCCAAAAAAATGGCCACTTAGGACAAAAAATGGCGGAAGAAATACTTGTAGATGAGATTTAGGTAACTACGAGGACCTTATATACTTTCTCAATTATTTAACTCGTTGACTTGAGGGACATAATAAAAAAAGCTGTTAATAGTGTTAGTATCATCATCAGCTCATTAAACTTCCCCACCGAGGGGCATGAGCCTCCCCGTAAAGGGTGTTAGTCGTCGACGCAAACCCAGAGCGAATTGGCCAACTTCACGCACAAGCTGCATCTCTTCGCAGGCGTGCGCAGGTTTCCTCACGATGTTTTCCTTCACCGTAAGAGCGTCGAAGAACGTACATATAATTTCAAAAATTCGAAAACACTTTTGACAAATGAGGGAGACCTATGTCCAGCAGTGGACTGCGATAGGTTGAATAGGATGGGATAGGAAAACACTTTTGTACGTGGCGGGATTTGAACCTGCGCCCTCCCGGTAGGACGGCAACAGTCCACACCATTAAGTCACCGACGTTTAATATTGTTAGTATACAAATCACATAAAATATATGTTAGTGAAGACATGTAACAAATTAATTTATGTATTTGCCATCCTATAGGGCCCTGGGCACATGCTCTTGGGCTTGGACTCAGTGCCGCAGAAGGACTGTCCAGCTTGACACTGAGAACGTTCAGAATAAACCCACTAAGAATATCTTACACCATTTCATAGTAAAAATTTAATAAATAAATAAACAATTTACCTTTTAACTTGTTGTCAGAAATCCTGCTTAAACATAAGCTGAACAAAACAGCTTCAGCCTTAGAGACGACACAGGTACTTGTGAAATACAAAAGCCAAGTTCTGTCACGAGTCGAGAAAAATACTTTCTTACATTGCAGTTAACATTGACCCCAATGTTAAGATAATAAGTGTTGAAGGAAATTAATAAAACCCTTGGTGTAATAGCCGACGTCTCAAACATACACCAAATGGGTCTTCGAATCACATAACATGCAAATAATATATCGTATCATCATCATCATCATTGAACGTCCCCACTGAGGGGCACGAGCCTACCCGTATAGGGTGATTAGACCTTAGTCGTCCACGCGGGCCCAGTGCGGCGACGACTTCACGCAGACCCTTGAATCTCTTCGCAGGCGTCCGCAGGTTTCCTCACAATGTTTTCATTCACCGAAAGAGCGTCGGATAAACGTACATATAATTTCGAAAATTCGGAAATATATTGGTACGTGGCGGGATTTGAACCTGCACCCTACAGATCGGAAGGCGACAGTCCACACCATTGAGCCACCGACGCTCCATATCATGATATAATATAATCAAAATAATAAATAGTTCATATTAAGTAATTTGTGTTACTAACACTGTTTATAATTCAAGAATAGCTGAACTAAGTGGCATAAAAATTGGCCAAGGTGGCACTAACCCAAGCAAAAATATAAACTTTTTTATTTCATTCCTGTAAACAAAACTTGGCAATCCTTTTACCGTCTGAAAATTTTAAGCATTTACGTCGAGTATTTTAAGTTATTCATAGATGTTGTTTTTTAAAATGAGTTCAAGGCTTATGGCTTGTACATAACAAGCCATAAGCCTTGAACTCATTCAGTTCCGCTGTTCCGGGGGGATAGGCTTCGTCAGCATTGGTCCGCAACCTATCTAGAGAAGGAAAACTTGAATAAACCCGGAATGGCAGACTACGTTAGGTGTGAGTAAGGTGTAACCTGAAATATGCAGCAGTCTCCTGCAACCAACCTGGCTCCGCACGTATCGATCTTTCGTTCCTGCGGATCTAGCCAGTGAGGACGAGTGGGTGGCGTAGGCTCTGGGCAAACCTACGTTTCCTTAAGTCGTCCCAGGCGACACATTGTCTGTGGAAAGTGTCTTCCACCGGTGACAGCTCTGCTGCGCGGATAACGACACGGAGAGTGACAGTCTACCGGTTATAAGCCTTTGCGTATGGACGTAAGTATCGGCGCCAGGGGTCACTCTTGACAGTGGGAGGGTCCATCGCAGGCCCATTGTACAGCTACCGCCCGCTTAAGCTGGGCAGTCCCCGGCCAGTAAGGTGCTGTTCCGTCCCGGTTCTGATTTGTTGCCTTGGGGTGTAGGTAACAGTAGCTTAGCTATATAATTGGTGCCGTTACTATATTACACCCGGCAATAATAAAATAAACTACTACAAAAAACACACTTCGCTTACCATGCGAATAGCGACATGGAATGTCCGTACGATGAGGACAGGCCTCCCGGACATTTATGGAGGCTCTGGCTGCGCTGAAGACCTGCGTAAAGCAGCTGTCATCGCGGGAGAGTTACAGAGACTTAACATTGCCATTTCAGCTCTTCAAGAGACTAGACTTCCTGATGAGGGTTCCCTTCGAGAGGAGAACTACACCTTCTTCTGGAAAGGTAAAGACTGCGCTGCGAACCGAGAGCATTTGCTGTGCGAAACGATCTTGTACCATCAATTGAAACGCCTCAAGGGATTTCAGAGCGCATTATGACATTATGAATATCGAGTAAGTATGGCTATGTGACGCTGATTTCTGCTTACGCTCCTACACTGTCAGCTACCGATTAAAGACCAATTTTATTGTGATCTCACACAAACTGTTCACAATGTATGTCCTAGCGATCGCCTTTACATTTTTGGCGACTTTAACGCTAGAGTTGGTCAGGATGCCACCGCTTGGCCTAACTGTCTCGGTAATCATGGTATAGGCAAGATGAATGAAAATGGCCAACGCCTGTTGGAGTTTTGCTCTAATGAATCATTGTGTGTCACCAACACATATTTTCGAGGGAAATTGTCTCAGTATCTTGGAAACATCCTCGATCGGGACACTGGCATCAGTTAGACTTAATTCTAACTAGAAAGATCAGTCTACGTGAAACTCTGCATGCAAGGACCTTTCAGAGCGCCGAATGTGATACTGATCATTCCCTCGTAGTATCACAAATAGCATTTACCCTTAAGAAAATCCACGCCTCTAGACCACCTGGGAAAAAAAGTTAGATTTGCAAGTGATCAAGAACACCGAAAAAGCTCAAACATTTAAACAATTGTTGTGTAACGAAATCGCGTCTTGGGACCCGGACGCATCTCTTGAGGAGGAGTGGAGTAAGATTAAGGGTGTCCTCACCGATACTGCAGGCAAGACTTTCGGCCATCAGAAAACTAAATTTCGGGATTGGTTCACTGAGAACATTGACGAATTCCAGCCCCTACTTGATGCGAAGCGTCAATCTACCTTGAATTACCGTTTCAACCCATCGCCGAATGCACTCAAATAGCTCTGCAGGGCTAAAGCTGCGTTGCAACGCAGCGCTCGATTCTTTGCCAATTCCTATTGGCGTAATCTTTGCCAGGGTATTCAGTCTTGCGCGGAGAAAGGTGACTACAATGGCATGTACTCGGGAATAAAACAAGTTTTGGGACCTATTCATAAAAAACCCGCTCTACTTAAAGATGCAAATGGAGTTATAATAACGGATAATCGTCTCCAGCTTCAGCGTTGGGTGGAGCATTACTCCAGTCTTTATTCGCACGCAACTAATATCCTACCCGAAGCTTTAGCAGATATTTCAGGACTGGACGTTGCAACAGAATTGGATACTCCACCAACACTTGCAGAGTTTCGAGTTGCAGTTACTCAAATGAAAACCAGAAAGAGTCCGGGCGGTGACTGCATCTACCCTGAAATCGTGAAGCTCGACTGTGTTTCACCGATGCTGTATAACTTTTTGATAAAATGCTGGAATGCAGGCACTGTACCTCATGATATGCGTGACGCTAGTATTGTCACTTTATACAAAGGGAAGGAATCGTGGGGATTGTAACAGTTACCGCGGAATTTCTCTACTAAGCATTGTCGGAAAACTCTTTGCGAGAGTAGTCCTTAACAAATTACAATGTTTGGCGAACCGCGTGTATCCATAAAGCCAGTGTGGATTTCGTCCCAACAGGTCAACGACTGATATGTTATTCTCACTTCGTCAGTTACAAGAAAAGTGTAGAGAACAGAATACACCACTTTTCATAGCATTTGTGGATCTGAACAAGGCGTTTGATACCGTAAGTCGACAGGGACTCTATAGGTCGCTGGAACTTATTGGATGCCCTCCGAAACTTCTAAGCATCATAAAGTCTTTTCACGCAGATATGAAAGGAAGTATCATTTTTGACGGTCACATGTCAGACCCCTTCTATGTAATATCCTCGGTATCTCATGGTCAGACAAAGTCACCAACGAGCGTGTTCTTGAGACTGCTAATTTATGTAGTGTCACTGCCATGCTCAAACAGAAGCGACTAAAGTGGTTGGGCCACGTACACCGAATGGAACCATCTCGTTTGCCCAGACAAATACTGCTCGGTGTTATCGCTGACGCCAAAAGAACTGTTGGGCGGCCCCTTCTCCGCTTTAAAGACTGTGTCAAGCGCGATATGACCGCGTTTGATATTGATCCCATGGGCTGGGAAGAATTGGTCGAAGACAGGTCAAAGTGGAGAAAATTCCTTGGTTCGGGAAGCTTTTTTTTTATCCTTTATAGGCAGACATCCGCCATCTCACCTGATGGTAAGTGATGATTGGCCGAAGATGGATCATGCCTGCCTAGAAACAGCATATTCACTCTTGCTTGAAGACGGCCAGGTTGCAATGATCGGGGAACACATAAGGAGGCAAAGAATTCCATTCCTTTGCGGTGCGCATTAGGAACGAGGCACCAAAGCGGGCTGTGCGGATGTGTGGAATGTCTACCACGTAAGGATGGAACGCTCGCCTCCGTCTTGTATCCGATGGTGAAAAGGGTGGTTGAATTAACGCGTGTAATTCCATCGCACACTCACCGAATGTAGCCTGTAAAAAACCGACAGCCGTGCAACTCTACGACGATGCTCGAGGCTTTGCAGCTTAGCGTCAGTCAGAGTAGGGTCGCCAATGAGCCGCTCAGCACGCCGCTCAATCGAGTCCAAGCAGCCAGTTGGTATTTGGCTGATCTCCCATAGGTGGCAGCAGTATTCCATACAAGACCGGACTTGGGCTTGATATAATGCTAGAAGCTGTCCTGGGGTGAAATACCGCCTAACCTTGGAAAGGATCCCAAGCTTTTTTGCTGCAGTCTTTGCTTTGGACTCGATATATTGGCCGAATTGAGATTGGCAGTGAGATGAACACCAAGAAGCTCTAGGCTATCAGTCACTGCGACAGGTACATTCCGGAAAGTCGGAGCAAGCTCGAATTTGCTCCGTTTCGTGGAACAGACACGCAAATAAAAGGACAAAAAGACACCACAATGCCGAAAATCCATCTGTGACACAACATATTTGCGACAAATGTGATCGTGTGTGTCGTTCCCGAATCGGCTTATATAGTCACGAAAAGAGGTGTCTTTCGTAGACAATGTTTAGATCGTCTGCAACAGACGTAAAGGCCAATATATATATAATGTGCAGAACCTCATTTACATCGAATATATATAAAACACTGAGAACTCAATGGTGTGAACTGTCGCCTTCCTACCGGGAGGGTTGAGGTTCAAATCCCGACACGTACCAATGTGTTTTCGAATTTTCGAAAATATATGTACGTTATCCGACGCTCTTACGGTAAAGGAAAACATCGTGAGGAAACCTTCATGCACGCCTGCGAAGAGATTCGAAGGTTGTGTGTGAAGTCGTCCAACCCGCACCGGGCCCGCGTGGTCGACTAAGGCCTAATCACCCTATATGGGAAGGCTCGTGCCCCTCGGTGGGGACGGTTAATGAGCTGATGATGATATATAACACTTTAAACATATTTATTTAAATCGGCAATAAAATAAAACACCAGTGGAATAGAGATTATAAGTAGGGTATTCAAAGTGAGTGTCACTCACTTTGAATACCCTACTACAACGCAAAAACAATAAATAATTTTAGTTAAGTGCAGTTGATAACAGCAGATCGCCAATGGTTCCAAAACTGTAGAGGAAAATGGGCGAATAAGTGGGAATCATTTAAAATGTTGACGATTTTCCGGGTTGTCTGGACGCACAGGGTATGCACTGCTTATTTGCATATATAGAGTGTCCGTCACTGCCTGACATTCAGTAAGTTATGAAATTGTAAGTTATATATATCGCATATATATCGGAAGGATGGGAGATTTTAAGTACAATCATCATCCGCATATAAAGGCACAGGGCTATCCGTAAAATATCATCATCATCAGTTTATTAAACGTTCTCACCGAGTGAAAATATATGGATTGGGATATCAAAGTGAAACGTGAAGCTTGTATTATGGGTACTAAACAACTGACAAACATACTTAATATATACAATACGTAGAAAACACCCAAACCTATTGGTCAATCAGACATTTTCATGCACACAAATACTTAAAGTGCCCGGGGTCGAATCTGGAACCTTTGGCGTGTAGCCGAAGTCTCAACCGTTACACCAGATGGGTCGTCAACTATTCGCATGAGTTGGCTGCTTTTTGGGAGTAGGATACAAAAAGTGTGTGAGTTATCAACGATAGGACTGTATTAACAAAAAAATACAATAAAAAATACTTAGGAATACCTTTATTTTAAAATTATGTACTTAGAAAATATTTATATTTAGTATTTACATTCTTGTTTTTTATCAACTTTTCCAAAATTGTTTAGTTTTTAATAGCAATGTTAATTCAATGAGCACTGGGTTAAAACACAGTATTTTTTGAATTCGGAAAAAATATTCAAGGATTATACCACATTTTCACAAAATTGAAATATTAAAAATACGACAGACAATATTATTTTTATATAAGTACCATTATAGCTTCATTTGATGCATTGATATTTCTAAAATAAATATTTAAAATCATAACAATAATGGCCGAATTTTTTCACAGTTTAATTTTGGTCTTTACAAAATAACAAATCACCATTACAGCTGCATCCTTATATGTCCTTGCCACCTTAACCAGGTAACCTGTCCCTCTCCATCCGTCCACCTGGTTGGGATTCATCCTACGCTTTGTTTCCTGCTACGTGGACGCCACTCGAGAACCTAATCCTTCGGCCATCATTTCTACGCATGTGGCAGTGGGCACCACATAACTTGCTAATCCTGTGGGCTATGACTGTCACCCTAGTTCCCCTACGGATATCCTCGATTCGAATCTTATCGCGTAGGGAAACACCTAACATAGCCCTTTCCATAGCACGCTGAGAAAATGGTAACATAAAAAAATCTAAACGTACTATCACAACCATTACCTGATTCCAATACCTTGTACTAAGTACTGGAGTAATGGATAGGAAACCTTAAAATACGGCAATAAAAAATGACCCATCTTAGAGGTCTTATACTAATGAGATTTTGTTTTCGCCAGCCCGTCTCTACATCTCCACACCAAGTCCTTTACGGTCCATTGCAGGTGATAACCAATGGTGGACAGAACCCAGATGCTGCACATCACGACTGGGAACCAAAGAGTGCCAGCAGTGGCCGTGAGCACGTCATAAGCCCAAACGCCCAAATCCACGTATCTGGTGTAGAGAACTCTGGAAGAATAAGGAGATATTTTCAATTAGGACAAATGAAGACCACGTATATAAATACTATCAAAATAATATGTATCATAATATATAAAGGCGATTAAAGTGGCCCAATATTGGTCACGTTACCATGTTTAACTTGTAAATCCATATCGATTCGATAGAAGAAGAATCATAATATGATAGAAGTTGAAGTTTTGTTTACTTTTTCACATTTGACACAATGTTACTCAATTATTCTTTCAGACTACTGCAGAACATAGGGTCTACTCCACGCGTGGCAGGCTAATTGGATGTAAGAAACAAAATACAATAGATCAAGTGTACCTATGCTAGGTACTGCTAACTTTTAGAGATTAGAAAAACAGAGAGAGACAGAGCGGTGTTACCCATTCTCTGCTGAAGTTCGGTACGACAGTAGGTGTTTAATTTTTGGGGGGGTCACTACAGTACACATACTGCCTCTGGTATATCCCCATCTTATCTTTGGATGTCAAATGAATGCAATGAATGCGATCAAAGTGACCCAATATTGGTCGTATTGTCACATTGAGCTTGTGAATCCTTTTCAATTCCTTCAGAAAGAGATAAATAAAAATGGGATTCACGGAGCAGAATAGCAATTTAAACTACAAAATAAGTCGACATTTTCTCCTTACGTGAAAATTGCTAGGAAATGCAGAAAACCGAAACTCAGTTATTCTAAAATCCATAAGTACCGTGGTGCAAGAAATAGAGGATATACTATTACTTACACTAATAAAAAGGTAGCGTTAAAGGTTATCAAGTGGAACCAGCTCGCATCATTCTTCTTATGTTGGTCTCTCGGCAAGAACAATAACTCCCAAAACGCGTACACTGTGACTAGAGCATGGACAATGTAGTTGATCTTCTCTGGTACGATATACCGAAGTGAAGTCTTGTGCTCGAGATCTGGTCTCCAGAAGTGGACGATCCAGTACATTTGGAGAGACTGCAAGAGAAAATGTGTCACGTGAAATGGTGCAGTAGAAAATCTATGATAATCATCAATCGAGGTCTCCAACCCAGTTTGCGCTGGATAGTTACTATCCCGCTTGTTACTAGTTTCTATCAGTGGTATACTGTCCTTTTGCTTTATATTTCATTGTCCTTTTATATTTTTCTTGTCGATACTTTTGTTGTGCGTTCTTCTTATAATTCTGATCCATCATTTATTAGTTTCGATTAAGTTAACAAAACCTTCTAACATGAATATTGGGAGGGATGACGGTCTTCATTTATTGCTTTCCAAAGCTATAACTGAAGACCACACACATTCCATTGTGTAGTAGTTGTTAGAAAAAGAAGACTATGACAGTCTTTTTTTAGTGCCATGTCTTCAGTACAACTGTGATCCCTTTGGTGCAGTGAAATGTATGACTTTACATTATCAATGATTGGCAAATTTTTATTTGGTATAGTTATCACTGTAAAGTGGAATATCTAATTCTCAATTATAGCATAAAAATGCCGAGTTCGGTACCCTGTAGGATTCCTACATATCACTCAATCTGAAGCCTATGCTACTGATTGAGTGATATGTGATGTGTGATATATGCTGAACCAAATTTACTAAGGAAGCGATGATGAAACATCAGATTACACTGCAAACGCGATGTTTCCAGTATCGTCGAAATTATCTGATATTATTGAAGGCTAGTATTATCGTGGCATATATCGATGAAATAATGGCTGACACAGATAAGCTACTTATTAATTAGAAACGGTTTTTTTCGGGTTTTTGCGTATTTTGTGTTAAATGACGTGTAGGTGAATTCTTACTTTTATAAAACTAAGATTTATTAGTAATTTTTTTTTGTAACCTCATTGGGTCAAGCCATTCTTCCAGTCAACCTTTGAACTAAGTCAGATAACATGTTTGTTACAAAATTTAATTTCGTTGTAAGGATGGATAAGCTTATTTTTCTTGTCATTTGTTTGAGTAAGCCCAAAAAGTATTTAAGAAGGTGATATGTTTTTGTCAAATTTCGACTGAAGTGGCCAGTTAATAAACACATCCTGTGTTTATTGGTACTAATGATAGTGTGTATACTTGATGAGAGTTTGTGTTTCGGTGCTTTTTTAAGAATTTATTTTCGTGTGTGCCATCCATGTACTTACACATGCAACAGGAAATATGATGCCAGCGTAGAAAATATATCTGTATTTCCTCAATGTGGGTGAGATTTTGTCTTCTTTGCCTCTTAGTGTGTAGACATCTATGACGAGAGATGCAGAGGCGTATAGTATTTGGAAAACCTGAAATTACAAGAAATAAATGGTCTTGAAAAAAGTTGAACAGATGAGAAACAAAATTGCTGGTTATACCTTGATGTACTATTAGATGTATCATCATCATCAGCTCATTATACGTCACCACCGAGAGGCACGATCGTACCCAGTGGCGTGCACAGAGATTATGAGTAGGGTATGCAAAGTGACACTAATCGAAAAAGCAATAAATAATTTTCATTTTTGTCAAATTGAGTGCTGTTCATGACAACAGATCGCCTATGGTTTCAAATCTGTAGACGAAAGTTGGCGAATGAGTGGGTATCATTTAATATGTTGGCGATATTCCGGGTTGTCTGGACGCACAGGGTATGCGCACTGTTTATTTGCATATATGGAGTACACGCCACTGATCCTACTCGTGATTAGTGTTAAGGCCTTAGTCGACCACGCGGGCCTAGTGCGGATTATCTAACTATACGCATAACCTTTGAATTTATTCGCAGGCGTGCGCAGGTTTCCTCACGATGTTTTCCTTCACTTATGATATTTATTATAAAAAGTTATTAAATCACAGTTCTAGTTTAGTAATAATTAGCGGGAAAAAATTGAAAAGCTTAATTCTTCCTATATCCATCCATCCATCCATATTGTATCCAAAATATTAACACTTAAAATAAATATCAAAAGAGATATTTATACAATACAAGCTAGCTTAACTTCATTACGTATAAAACTACTCATATACTTTTTTATACACACATAGTAGAAATATAAACACCAAGACAAATACACACAGACATGTTCCTGGATACAAATATTTGTACTGAATGGGGTTTGAGTCCTTGGTGTAAAAACCATTTGAATACCAAAGACACGTAAGACAGATTTTATATTCTGTAAGGATTCCTGAAAGGGTTGACCATTACACTACATAATGTCACTAGTTATGCCACAAACGCAATAAAAACTTTAAATAAATCAATAAAGCTCAAGCCTTGGTCCCAGAGAGGTAGGCACAGTTGATGGAACGCCACTTTGCGTAGTCCTGGCATACTTCCAAAGCTTCATTCACATCCATCAATCATTTCATCCAAGCTTTTTTATTCCTTTTGCTTGGGACTCCAGCCTTCTTAAGGACCAATTTGGTCAAGGTAAGTTAAAAACTTTAATGCAAATGATAATAAATAGCACTTATCTATGACGAAGAAGGTAAAAATAACATACCACATTCCAAAGAGTGGCAAGCCTTGTTCTTAAGTCCATCATCCGTTGTACTTCTGGATTGTGCAGTCTGTGCTCTTCCATCACACTCCTCATTGCGAGCAGGGGTACTGTGAGGAAGTAGAGGATGGTCAGGTGTCCTGCTATCCTACAGCAGACGTGTGAGCTCATCATCTGTGGATATAGAAATTTGAAGAAGTTATAGCTAATGATTCATCGGCATTTACAGCGCCATGTAATTTCAATTTAAGTAAGTTGCTTGTATGAGCGTCGGTGGCCAATGGTGTGGCTGAGGGTTCAAATCCTGACACGTACCAATGTGTTTTCGAATTTTCGAAAATATATGTACGTTATCCGACGCTCTTACGGTGAAGGAAAACATCGTGAGGAAACCTTCACGCACGCCTGCGAAGAGATTCAAAGGTTGTGTGTGAAGTTGTCCAATCCGCACTGGGCCCGCGTGGATGACTAAGGCCTAATCACCCTATACGGGTAGGCTCGTGCCCCTCGGTGGGGACGATTAATGAGCTGATGATGATGCTTGTAGTATAGGGAATAAACCATTGATAAACATACTTAGGTATATGTATTTCTATTGTAAATACATACACATTATACAAAGAAATAATAATAAATATCCACTGACATTTACACAGCGCCATCTAGACCCAAGTTAAGCGTGAAGCCTGTATTATGGGTACTAAACAACGGATAAACATACTTACATATGTTTTTTTTGTAAATACATAAATATTATACATAGAAAGCAGCCAGACCATTACAAACAGACATATTCATGCACACAAATGTTTGTACTGCCCGGGGATCGAACCTGGAACCCTTGGTGTAACAGCCGACGTCTCGACCATTGCACTACATGGGTCGTCAAAAACTCAGTTATTGATCATTTCAATGCCGCTCTGTCATGGCCAGGCGTATCACTTACCATCAGGTGAGCGTCCAGACCGCCCTGTACACTTATGACATAAAAAAGACGACCTTATATACGATCTCCCTTAGCTTGATTTTAAGTCATCATAGGTGACTTCCTGCGCCCAGAGGTGACTCAACAAACTTAACTATATAAATAATTCAGCCCGATAACCTGTTATCATTGTTACGATAAAATGATAAAGTTTTACTTCGAAAAGCAATAGAGGACAATTTTTACATGCGTTACTTATAATCATAAAAAAATGATCGAAATGAAAACAAATGGAATGTCTTTTATTTAGAAATCAGTTCTTTGTCCAGTTTGTTGCTTTAAGTCCCCCTCTCTGTCTAATTGTACTTACCCGACAGGGTCCTTTGCTAATTTTTGACGACCCATTTGGTGTTGCGGTTGAGACGTGGGCTGCAACACCAAAGGTTCCGAGTTCGATCCCCGGAGAGTACAAACATTTGTATGCATGAACATGTCTGTTTGTAATGGTCTGGGTGTTTTCTATTTGTAATATGTATTTACAAAATATATGTTATCCGTTGCTTAGTACCCATAAACAGGCTTCACGCTTAACTTGGGGCTTGATGGCGCTGTGTGAATGTCAGTAGATTTTCATCACTTTTCATTTCATTTCAAAGAATTGAATTGAATTCTGTTGTAAATAGCCCACTTCACGCATGCGCTAGGAAAGCTTCGGTAGGAGAGGAATGGCGATGAATAGTTAAGTTTGCCACCCCTGCTATGACGACCACAACCACGGCCATGAGTGCAGCGATAAAGAAGAAGTGTACAAAGTTTCATCTCTCTTTAACCTTTCACAGGCCTTCAGATATAACAGTATCTCAGGTAGAGATCGCATCTAGAAAATGGTCTGTCTCAGAGACTATATATATCTATATATTAGAATTGATGTTATTGGCTTGATGTTTGAGAACTAAAAATACTGACATAGCTCGCCAGATTAGCTAGCTGAGGCAGTGGGCTGGTCACATATAATTTCACAGCGATGGCGGTTGAAGCAGATGAGTTCTCGAGTGCAGACCGCGTCTTGCAAGTACAACTTGGAAAGGTTGTTGGTGGAGGATGGATGAGGAAAGCGGAGGACTGGTGTATCTGGTGCAAAATTTTTGCAGACCTATATTTGAGTTTCACTCGCGAACCAAATAAAAAGATTCCGACCTACCTTATTACTAAAATGGTGTATGTGTATTTTGGCAAAGAAATTTGTTTTATTTTTATTTTATGACGAAAATCAATAAAAAATATTTGACTGTTTTATAGCATAAGTACAAATAGTTGAGACTAATGTTTTTGTAAAACTAATTATTTAGTTCCTAATGTATCTTAACAGCGTCAGTGGCGTCTTGATTTTGATCTGGAGGGTGCAGGTTTTAATCCCGCCACGTATCAATGTCTTTCCGAAATAATATGTACGTTTATCCGACGCTTTTACGGTGAAGGAAAACATTGTGAGGAAATTGCGCCAACTGCGAAGAGATTCAAAAGTAGTGCGTGAAGTCAACCAATCCGCACTCTGCCCGCATCGACGGCTAAGGCTATAATAACCCTATACGTAGGCTCGTGCCCTTCGGTGGCGACGCATAATGAGTTGATGATGATATATCTTAAGAAAGTCCGTCTCTAAATTGCTGAGCAGGGTTTAAAATTTGTATGGTCTATCCAAAACCACTGTATCTAAATTTATAAAGCTATATAGATATAAATTTAAAGACAAAAGTCCACATCAATGAGTCACCGACGCCCTAATTAAACTAATTGCTGCACATAAAACTATGTTCTGTTTTTGGTAACCTTGACTATAATTACCGTTATCATAAACTGCCCGGGACTGCAGTTGTGAGGGATACTCATATTGGAGCTTTATGATGTTAGCTTTCTTAAACCAAAAAGGTAAAGGTAAAGAAAATAACTTTAATGCAGAAGCTTTATAGCAAAAGCCCGTGAAACAGGAGTGTTATGCACTTTTATGTTTCGGGATGAGGGCACTGTAGCTAGTGAAATTACCGGGTATAAGAGACCTTACATCTGTTGTCTCGGGTGACGGGCGCATTGCGGCGTTGATGGAGGATAATAACTGTCTGTCAGTTGTTGGTCTCTTTTAATGCCGCTCTGTCATGGTCTGGCGTATCACTTACCATCAGGTGAGCGTCCAGACCGTCCTGTACACTTATAACATAAAAAAAGCGTACCTGCTATTTGACAGAACGAAATTTGGCGATAAATACCTAAACGACTCATCGAGATTAACACATCTTTTTTGTAAACCACACTCAAAAACCCAAAACTGATATTAAAACTAATAAAATAGAAATCCAACAAAACTCACCTTCATTTCGTATGTCATTGTCCAAATAAAATACAAAAAATCCAGTCGGTCAGTTTTAACATCACTTATCTAGAAACGTCTATGTTCCACTAAGGGGACTGCCAAAATGATAACATATCCACTCCTATGTGCTATCTAAGTATATTAAAAAGAATCGATATGTTATCGGCCGTGTGCCGATAGAGACTGGCGTTCGAGTCCTGTGAGGGGAATGCTGACAAGTTTCCTAGATGAAACACCTTTAAAGCAAGATAAGACAGATACGTAACTGCTATGATTATTTTATAGTAAACAATTAACTTTACAAATACTTCAAAGACTGCTGTCGAAAGCCGCATTACCATAATTATCTGCTCATTAAACGTTCGCAATGAGGGGCACGAGCCTACCCGTAAAGGGTGATAGGCCTTAGACTTCCACGCGGGCCAATGATGTAAAAAAGTATGGATTCGTTATATGCTCACAAAACAATCGAAAAAAGTGTTCCGAATGCACTACAAATATTTCGAAATTCGAACACATTTACCTAAACAAAAGAGAACAAACTGTACTCTCATCGACGGTTCGTTTTTGAGGTACGGATGGCGTATCTACATTTATGTATACAGAATATCATTGACTTCACGCACAACCTTTGAATTTCTTCTCGAGCGTCAACCTTTGAATTTCTTCTTGACCTTTAGAGCATCGTATAAGCGTACATATATCATTTTGAAAATTCGAAAAGACATAGGTTTAAATATTACTAAGACTGACTCATTTGTACTTATAAGTACCATTCAGGTGACTAATAAAATTGTTTGCGGTTGGTTTGCGGCTTCTTATCATGTTTGATTGTTTACCTGTGACAGAGTGTTTGTCAATGTTTCAGACAGGTTATTTGTCCATCTGGTTCTTGGTTTGATTGACGACCTTTTTGTGTACTGTTTCATACGTCTGCTTCTACACCAAGTGTTCTGGGCTCGATCCCCGAGCAGTAAGTACAAACATTTGTGTGCATGAACATATCCGTTTGTATTGGTCATTTAATATATAATATATATGTATTTACAAAAAAAAATATGATTAGGTATGTAAATCCGTTGTTTAGAACCCATGTTATACTGCTTAGTTTGGGGCTAGATGACACTGTGTCAGTGTTTTTTTTAATTTGACCCTGCCGCCTACGTAACACTTTGGCATGGCTAATTTGGAAATCACTCAACCGCTTGCTCACGGCTTAACTGATGTCGGGTATACGGTGAAGTGGGGCTTCACTGCGACTGCGGAGTTTCACCTCAATGAAGCATCTACATTTGTATCTCCTGTCTCCATATGCGTACTCTATTCGGGGCTTGAAAGTAGCGTTGGGTAACGCTATAGCTGTGACCAGGTTCTGGGAACATTGTATCTGAACCGTTTACGCGATGATAAAGAAGAACCTTATCGCACTTAAAATAATTTTCTTCATGGTTTTTGATAGGTACAATTTGAGGTTTACTATATGGAAAGTAGCCGTCATTTAATATTATGAATGGAACATCCAATTTTATTTATTTGTATAATAAAGTAGAAACTGCTTAAAGTGACTAGTCCCTTACATGGTACATAAGCGACATTTACTTCCTGATTCTGTTGGCTTGATTGCTAAATTTTATTAAAACAATAAACATTAGTTAGTATTATCAGATAACATGAATGTGTGTACACCGGAAAAGGTTTGGGATCGGCGGTATGAATAAGCAATCGATATTTGGTCGGTGTCATCTTAGATCAATAATAAAATAAATATATGCACAATCACGAAGAAATATCATTAAAAAATGTCCGACCCGCTTGACACATACATAATTATTGTTATATATGACAAAAAAATGTTCATTTAAATTTTGACCTAAAGGCGCCAAAAAGGTTACAAAACCTAAAGCACGAGCATATTACTATGTCATGTAGCGCGCGACGCAATTATGAATGAAAATTACTTTGAAAAGCAAGTTATACAAACGTATAACTTGCTTTCGTGGAAGTGGGCACAGCGATCTACTAAGATCGCTGCTTGTGTTTGTGTGTTGGAAGCCCAAGCGTTAAATAGCGTTTCTATTTACCTAGCCAAAAAATTTTTTGCCAGTCCGAAGACTGTATTTTTTGTAAAAAAAAATCAGGTGGTTCCGCCTGCAAAAACCTAACAAAACTGGGATAAAATAAAACAAGTGACATTTCCCCGGGTTAAATAATTATTTCATTATTTCTCTTGACTGTTTAGATAACCATAGGAATCCATATGAGAAAAAAAAAGAATAATGAAATCAATAAAAATGTAAGAATCCTACATCATCAGCTCATTAAACGTCCCCACCGAGGGGCACGAGCCTACCCGTATAGGGTGATTAGGCCTTAGTCGTCCACGCGGGCCCAGTGCGGATTGGACGACTTTACACACAACCTTCGAATCTCTTTGCAGGCTTGCATGAAGGTTTCCTCACGATGTTTTCCTTCACCGTAAGAGCGTCCGATAACGTACATATATATTTCGAAAATTCGAAAATACATTGGTACGTGTCGGGATTTGAACCTCAGCCCTCCCGGTAGGAAGGCGACAGTCCACACCACTGAGCCATCGACGCTCTTGTGAATGTCGCCTGTATATTCGGCTATACGTTTTACTAAATCCCGATATACACGATGGGCACATGGTCCCCACGGTCCAAACGTTTCCACAGCAAAAGGTTCAAATAAAACTGTGTTGGTCAGGTTGGCATATTTGCGAATTTTGTTGAATTCAGCTGACCCAGCCTCATTCATTATTTTGAAATCGGTGCCAAGTAAATGAAGAACACTTTATGGATTTATCTTTCTAGCCTACTTTCCTATATAATAAATGTTAGAGGTTTTTTTAGCATTTGTACCACCTCTGAAGTATCCTCTTTCAAACCAAAAAAGAATCATTAAAATCGGTTCATAAACGACGGAGATATCCACGAACAAACATAAAAAATTAGCCAAGCGCGAGTCGGACTCGCCCGTGGAGGGTTACGCAGCAGCAAGTAACATAAAATAAAATAATTTTTATTTACTTAGGCACCTACTACAGCTTTAATATGAAAAAAATAGTGATTCACCGTTTATCAAATACAAATGACGTTTATGACGTACATAAAAATACTACACACCAGTAATCGTTCAAACTAGATTTCAAAGACATGTCCATCATATATTTTTTTCGATTTTATCAACCCCTCTCTTCAACCTATCGCAGTCCACTGCTGGACATAGGTCTCCCCCATTTTGCGTCAGACATCCCGGTCCTTCGCCTTTCTCATCCAGCTTCCACCAGCGATCTTTCAACCCCATAGTTTAGAAATTAGAGGGACACGCACACACACTTTTTCAACTTTGGAAGTGTTTCTCGCGCAAACTATTCAATTTATAAAAAAATGACATTAGAAACCGCGATACCATTTTTTAAGATCTACACATTGATACGCCACACGTGGGGGTACGATAATTTTTTTTTTTAATTTCAATTCAATGTATGGGGAATCCATTTTCTGATGGGTATATTTTATATTAATTTTTTTTTTCAAGTTTCTTATTTATAAGAAACTTGAAAAAAAAATTAATATATAAAATATACCCTAACCTAACCTAACCTAACCTAACCTAACAGCGGTTCACAGAATACATATACTTACAAGATTTGAATTGTGTAGTGCTTATAATTTCGGAGAAAAAAGGGTGTGACATACGGACGGACGGACAGACAAACAAACATGACGAATCTATAAGGGTTCCGTGTTTTGCCATTTGACTACGGAACCCTAAAAACCATATATACTGTCGAATTAAGTAACCTCCTTTTTTGGAGTTGGTTGAAAATGCTGACTCATCATTGTATTAATAATGTTTTAAGAGTCCCCAATACTTTAAATGATCAGATAGTAAGCTACAGATCTTTTAGAACTTTGTTCTTAATAAAAATAAAATAATCAGAATCGATAAATCCTAATCTTGTTGTATAGTATTTGTATGCGAAACTGGATCGTGAATCATCAAGTGCTTATGGTATGACTTATTTTTATCGCGAAATTATAACTGACAAATATATAACATGAGTACATTATTAATATACTGACATACATATTTTAATTTTAAAGTTACCGACATGTCTCGAAGGATCAGCAAGTTGAAGTGGCAGTGGGCTGGTCACGTGTCGCAGAACCGATGGCCGTTGGAGCAGACGAGTTCTGGAGTGGAGACCGCGTCTCGGCAAGCGTAGCGTAGGACGCCCTCCGGCCCGATGGACCGACGACTTGCGAAAGGTCGCTGGTGGAGGCTGGATGAGAAAAGCGGAGGACCGGGATATCTGGCTCAAATGGGGGAGACCTACGTCCGGCAGTGGACTGCGATAGGTTGAATAGAATACATATTTTGATCTAGCTGGGTTCAGTAGAGTAGTAAGGTTATGACCAATCATCTATATGTGATCTCACTCTGGAGGTCACTGTTGGACATAGGTCTCCCCCATTTTGGGCCAGATATCCCCGTCCTCCGCTTTCGCAAGTCATCGGTACTTCGGGCCAGAGGGCGTTCTACGCTTGCCAAGACGCGGTCTCCACTTCCGAACTCGTCTGCTCCAACGGCCATCGGTTCTACAGTAGTCTATAGTAAATAGTATTCGTGATTAAGAACCTTGTTATCACGGCTACTTTCTTAGCATTGTACATAGTAGTTCATCATCATCAGCTCATTAGCGTCCCCACCAAAGGGCACGAACCTACCCGTAAAGGGTTTATAGGCCTTAATCGTCCACGCGAGCCCATTTACCCACAAGCTTTGAATTTCTTTTAAGGCGTGCGCAGGTTTTCTTACGATGTTTTCCTTCACCGTAAGCGTCGGATAACGTACATTTAATTTCACAATTTCGATATCACATTGGTACGTGGCGGGATTTGAACCTGCACCCTCCAGATCGGAAGGCATCTGTCCACACCAATGAGCTACCGATGCTTCGAGCGGGCCCATTCGTGCTGAATCATGACTCTGTAAGTGCATTCTTAGTGCTTCAATTAACTATGACAAACAAATGTTGAAAAACAATATTTTTTCTATAATATAAGGTGATTTTAGATATCTTATCTAAGTCATTAATTGATGTCATAATGCCAAAGATAGTGTCTATATCTAACCTTCTGGTACGGGATAGTACTTAAAAAGACCCGTGTGATATATAAGTAGTATCAGTATTTACCGAATCGTCTAGGTAGGTACCACCGCAGGGGTCCGTAATTTTTGTTCGACAGACATATGTGCGATGAACGGAATGTCGACGGAACGATTGTGCGAATAGTATTTTGTTCGAAACAACTTTTTATCGACAAACGCTGCTTCGACTGAACGATTGTGTGAATAGACTTTTGTACGAAACAAGTTTTTGTCGACAGACGCTGCTTTGACTATACAATTGTTCGAATATTTATTAATTGATGGTCTAATCTGTCGAATATAATTATTTCGGTCACCAACAAAACAAGTCATACAGTCCACTTACTCTGCAACTGAATAAGTGATCAATAAATATTCGAACAATTGTTCAGTGGAAACAGCGTTAGTCGACATAAAGTTGTTTCGAGCTAAGTCTACCAGCCAGTGATTCAATGTGAGGCCCCCATTGTAACTTTGAATCTAAAGTTATACCAAGAAATGCAGTGGAGTTTACAAGTTCCACTTGATCATTATTCAGAGTTATGTTGGTCTCGACCTGCCTTACATTGGGCATAGTGAATTTTATACATTTAGTTTTTTTTGCATTAAGTAAAAGATTATTAGCAGTAAACCAATGCATTACTTGAGACAGAGCTCTATTTACATCGTCAAAAGTCTCCTTACGTCTGTTAATATTAAAAATCAATGACGTATCATCAGCAAATAGAGCTATATCCGAAAGACATTTATAATAGTAAGGGAGGTCATTTATATATATTAGAAATAGTAAAGGGCCTAAAATTGAACCCTGGGGCACTCCCATGTGCAAAAGGGCACCATGCGAATTTGTGCCATTAATACAGACTTTTTGAACTCTTTCCGATAGGTAAGATTCTACAAGACTCAATGAGCATTCCGATACACCGTAATGTCTCAACTTTAATAAAAGTGTTTTATGGTCGACGCAGTCAAAAGATAGATAATAATTATCTTTTGTCACTAAACAATAAAAAATTAATAATTTATTAATGTCAATCAAATGTAATAAATTATTATTGGTAAAAGTTATTGAATCCAATGACAAATTTAGTTTTAATCTAATATTATTTTCTTCCTGCGGCACATTCTTACCGTATGAATGTCACTATGACATGCAGCGAGCGACGTGATTATGAATGAAAATTTTGCTGTACTGACGCGATGGGCAGAATTTTGCCGAGGACACTTATTGAGTGAGATTCTGCATCTAGTTTTAGTTAATTGTGTATCTAAGCAATTTATTAATAAAGTTTGCCAGGTAATTTATTCTGCTGTCAAGTGGCTAGTCTCAGGTTAACTCACTTATCTTAGTAAAAAGTTATCACGTAATTATTTATCGTAAAATTCTTTTTATTTTATCTATATAGCGTTTGCTATAGTCAAAACTATGATTCATGCATTTTGGTAAAACACGCTTTAGTATCGAACCATTTTCCTGATTTATCATCATCAGCTAGCAAATGATAGGTGATAATAATTTTAGATATTTACTGAGGCGCTAATACTTTTTATTCTTGCCAATAATATATATGCTTATCACTGTATCATGTTTATGACATGTAATAAAATAAATTTCTACAATCTTTAGTAGGTTACTTAATCATGATCAGCTCATTACGTTCCCACCGAGGGGCACGAGTCTACGTGTGCCCCTCGGTGGGGACGTGATGACGTAATGAGGTCGGTAAAGGGTGTGCCTTAGTCTTCCACGCCTCCAGTGCGGAATTGCAAATTTCACGCACAACCTTTGAATATCTACGCAGGCGTGCGCAGGTTTCCTCACGATGTTTTCCTTCACCGTAAGAGCGTCGGATAAACGTACATATATTTACAAAATTCGAACAAACATTGGTACGTGATTCAAATCCACCTGCACCCACCAGATCGGAAGGCAAACGTCTACAATTAGCCACTGACGCTCTTAAGGAATGCTTTTGTGGAAACCTTTACCATATAGATTGATTATAATAGTTTTTCAAAATAAATGATAGATAAATGAAATATAGCATTGCGTTAAGGAATTCGATAAAGCGCCTATTACATTGTGCGATCTGCAGGGTGTGATGTGATGACTGTAATGCACGTCACATAGACAAGCTCGCTATTGCACTGTCCGGCATATCACACAGTGTTGCCAACTTAGCTACTTTATAGATAGACTTTTTAAACTAGGCAGGGTCTTTATTGACAAAAGAGTACTCGCCTCGGCATTTCGAAGTTACGACGTGGGTGAAAGACTTTACGACCGATCTATTCCCGCCTTTTCTCTTTTTTTATTTGCAATCGCTGCCTTTTAATGAAATAAAAAGGAGCTAGAAAAAAGTAGCTAAAAGTTTAACTTAAATATTTAATCAATTGTAGCTGTCCATCATATAATATAGCTAGATCTAGCTACAAAGTAGCTAAGTTGGCAACACTGCATCGCATTGGTACTGTCAGTGTGATTAGCAAGGTTGCCTGTTGTAACCTTTATTCAATGTGCGGTCTGCATGATATCATGCTCATCATATGGTTGCAGATGGAAATGTTATAAGTGCTTAATTTATTCTCATCATCATCAGCTTATTAAACATCCCCACCGAGGGGCACGAACTTACCCGTATAGGGTGATGAAGGCCTTAGTCGTCCACGCGGGCCCAGTGCGGATTGGACAAGTTCACACACTAACTTTGAATCTCTTCGCAGGCGTGCATGAAGGTTTCCTCACGATGTTTTCCTTCACCGTAAGAGCATCGGATAACGTACATGTAGTTTCGAAAATTCGAAAGCACATTGGTATGTGGCGGGATTTGAACCTCAGCCCTCCCGGTAGGAGGGCAACAGTCCATACCATTGAGTCACCAACACTCTATACTTTACTTATTATAGCTCGTACTATTTTATTCAGTGCGCCTTCGCCGCCCGCCCCACCGCGCCTGTGCCGCCCCCCATATGTAATATATTTTTTAAGTCAACAAGAGAACTAAGCAGATAAGCGTCGATTTGATACAATCTTATTGATGCTAAGCAAGATATAAAAGGTGTCTATATGATTACATAACTTATACCATTATTTTTATCATACAAACGCATTTTATAGTACCTTCTCGTAACTGTCGGTTTTAGGTATTGAGTAGCTGATGATTCATCAAATATGAAATGATACTGCATCGAAATTGCTTCAGCCAAACGCGAAATAATCGGGGACAAACATACATACTAACAGGTCAAACTGAGAACCTTCTTTTTTGAAGTCGGTTAAAAAGTAGCCAAGGGTGTCATAAAAAAGGACAAAAAATACACAGAATACTACAAACAACATTTTTTCCTTTTTTTTCTTGTTTACCATTCAAATAAAATCTTTTATTTGTATAATTATAAATTGGAACTTACAATTATGAACTCTTTTCTAGTACATGCTTTTTATCAGTCAGTCGGTTCACCAGCCCTTTGTAGTAGAACTGAAGATAATAACCAGCTAAACAGTGTACAGGTACCAAAGCGAAGATGATCAGAATCGCCAGACTACCTTCGCTGATAGTCAGTATGTCATATGGCCAAATTCCAAGGTCTACGAACCTGGTATAGATTATTCTGCAAATAAACATATTGAATTATCTACAGTAATTATATATTCATCATCAGCTCATTAAACGTCCCCACCGAGGAGCACGAGCCTACCCGTGTAGGGTGATTAGGCCTTAGTCGTCCACGCGGGCCTAGTGCGGATTGGACGACTTCACGCGCAACCTTTGAATTTCTTCGCAGGCGTGCATGAAGGTTTCCTCACGATGTTTTTCTTCACCGTAAGAGCGTATATAACGATAACGTACATATATTTTCGAAAATTTGAAAACACATTGGTACGTGTCGGGATTTGAACCTCAGCCCTTCCGGTACGAAGGCGACAGTCCACACCATTGAGCCACCGACGCTGATTATATATTGTCTAAAATATTTCTTATTTAAGACGAGCCAAGCGAAGCGCAAGGGCACTACCTAAAGCAGACAGTTTTGGATCTGAGGGCCGTTGTTCTGCAGAGTCCCTGCAAATCGCCTCGTATAATTACAGTAACAACGGATAGACTTGCTTTTCTAATTGTTATTAAACTATGCGATTTGCAGGGAGTCTGCAGATCGCAGAATGTAAAAAGTGCTTAACATTTCTAGAAGTGTTTCGTTGTTTTTTGGACTCTCATAGAGTTGGTTTCCGAAGTACCATTAGTCAATATTATCAGGATATGATGCCAACAATAGACTTCTAACTACTGAGTCGTATAGGTATTAATAATAATAAAATGGTTTATTGCTCTCATAATACATTGTTACAATGGTTGGGTTATAACAGTAGGTATAATTGGCGATGCTAGCAAAGAAAGCACCTCAACTGACACTGGCGCAGGTGACTTGTAGGTACTACCGCAGTGCCAGATATTGTCCCATGAAAAAGGAGTGTTCGCCTCTTCTGTGGGTTGTGGGTACTGTAGCCAGTAAAATTACCGGGTATAAGAGGCCCAGGTATCACATCTGTCGTCTCGGGTGACGGGCGTAGAGCAGTCTTGACGGAAAAAATGACTACCTACTGTTCTACTACGGCGTATCACTCACCGATAGATGAGCGCAGTTAACGGGACGGTCACCGTTAACTTAAGACGTAAGAAAATACTTACTGTAGTATATATGCTACATTGGAGACCATGATGTGCTTGATGCATGTAGAACTTGGCTTCACTTTATCTTCAGGTAGAAAAGTTACTTCCCACAGAACGTACACCAGAATGATGAAGTGGACCAAGAAGTTATCAAACTTCGTCATAATCAGATCTGATCTTGTAGGAAATATAAGTTGCCTATCGTAGAAGTAGATAGGCCAAAATATAAAGGTTATTCCCTGAAACAAATAGCAGACTCTATACTGAGTCGTTTAGGTAGGTACCACCGCAGTACGAGATATCGTCCCGTGAAACAGGAGTGTTATGTGCTTTTGTGTTTCGGGATTAAGCAATGTAGGCAGTTAAATTACCGGGTATAAGAGACCTAATATCTGTTATCTGTGTCGGTCGCAGTGCGGCATTGACGGAAAATAATAACTGTATATCAGTTGTTGGTCTCCATCAATGCCGTTAAATCATGGTCAGGCGTATCACTTACCGTTAGGAGAGCGTTTTGACTGGTATATTATAACATTAAATATAGTATATATTTGTATTATGTTTTAGATTTTTTAGGGTTTTTCAATTCATCGGTTTCTACAATTAAATATATTTGAAATTGATTATTTTCGCACTACATTGCATGCCGTGGCAAGTAAGGTGACTCTTAGCTTTAAGTTTGTCTTTAATTTCTTATTGCTTTTACCAGTGTTTACCTTATGGTTGTTCAAATAAAAAAAAAACATTTCAAATTCATACCGCTGTCACTGGAAATAGTAATCCGCAGATGTATGTATATCGATATTGCTGGATGGATGAAGGCACAAGCCACTCGAGGTCAAGAAGCAGGAGTAAGTCCAAAACGATTCCGAATATTGCGTAAAATATTTGAAGGAACTGAAAAAATTGGTAAAAATATTATTAGCTAAATGCAAATTCAAATGTTTTATTTGCAAATAAGTACAATAAATATGGCACATTTCCAACATGTAGTTAAAGAGTATATTGAATATATTAAAATAAAATAGAGGTCGCTCTGATATTTTATTCATAGACGTATTTTTACGTCTATGATTTTATTGCTACAATTGGGTAAAATAAAAAACTTGGCCAAGCGAGAGTCATAATCACCGTGGAGGGCTCCGCAGTAACATAATGACATTTTTATTTACTTTGGCACCTACTACAGTACTTTAATATGAAAAATAGTGGTTCACCGTTTATGACGTATAAAAAAATACACACCAGAAATCGTCCGAACTAAATTTCGATGTTAGATTTTATGGTAATATACATCATTTTATCAACCCCATAATTCATAAATTAACTTTGGCAGTGTCTCTCGCGCAAACTATATTGGCACACTTTTGATGTTACAGATACTTTTAAAATACGCTTTTTTACACAATTTCAAAACACAAGCAATCCTCTTTTTGAGATTTGTTTCCTACCATGATGTATGGCTCTGTTCTAGGATGCGCGCTAAATGTCTTAATATTTTGTGGTTTTCCATTCAAAATCTGTCCGAATTATGGCACACTTTATATATTTTAGCGATACCAACTGTATTTTTTTATACGGCCTTAAAAATAACATACACTTTATTCAAACATACCACATTCCAAACAGTCGCGTATCTAAGACCCATTGCAACGGAAATTTGTAATTCTTCATAGTAGGGAAGTTTCTCTTCTAACCTCTTTCCTATAGTCATCAATCCATTTATATGGAGAACCACAATGATCGTGGATCCACATATTCTTGCTACAGCTGACTTCTTTTCTTTGCTGTAAATAAATAAATTAAACAAATTAAAGCGTTAAACAAAGCATATTATACCACCGCAGAATACTTATCATCAGCTCATTAAACGTGCCCACCGAGAGGCTTAGTCGTCCACGCGGGCCCATTGCGGATTGGACGACTTCACACACAACCTTTGAATCTCTTTGCAGGCTAGCATGAAGGTTTCCTCACGATGTTTTCCTTCACCGTAAGAGCGTCGGATAATTGAAATTGAAATTGAAAAATGTTTTATTCAAATAGATCTTTACAGATATAATAACGTACATATAATTTGGAAAATCCGAAAACATATAGGTACGTGGTGGGATTTGAACCTTAGCCCTCCCGGTAGGAGGGCAACATTTCACACCATTGAGTCACCGATGCTCTAATATAATATATATGTATTAGTTTATAAAGATATGTATTTTTCATGATTTTCATTATTGTGCCCTTACAGGGTTCATGTATTATGTATGTACTTAAATTTTAAAAACTTTTAAACCACATGACTGCAATGATAAATAAATATATATCCACTGACAGAGTTCCAATTTAAGCAAGAGGCTTGTGCTCATCATATCATCATAATCAGCACATAAAACATCCCCACAAATGGGCACGAGCCTACCCGTAAAAGGTGTATAGGCCTCAGTTGTCCACGCATGCCCAGTGCGGATTTGCCGTCTTGCGGCGTGCGCAGGTTTCCTCATGATGTTTTCCCTAACAGTGAGGGCGTCGGAAAAACGAACGTATCATTTCGAAAACTCAGTATCCAGTCTACCACCTAGTGAAAAAGAAGTCGTCGGTACTTCAGCAAGGTGGAGGCTGGATGAGGAAAGCGGAGGTCCTGGATATCTTTTGCAAAATGGGCCAGAACTATGTCGAGGAGTGGACTGCGATTGATTAAAGAGACAGATACATTTATACATAGAAACACCCAGATCATTACAAACAGACATGTTAATGCACACAAATGTTTGTATTGCCCGGGAATAGAACCCGGAACCCTTGGTGTAATAGCCGACTTCTCAACCATTACACCAAATGGGTCGTCAATGATAGTAAAAGAAGATGGGTTCACTTGTCATTCATTAAAGCCTTCGTTTAGTAATAGCAAACTCTCATCAACTTATCCCAGTCCTCTGCTCTACGTATAGCCACATATAAATATATACCTAGCCTTGATTTGTAACACGATTCTCTTCTCTCTTTTCTGTGTAACACGATTCTCTTCTCTCTTTTCTTTTTGTATAACCGAGTTAATCATGCCAGGGATGTTTGCTTTTAGGTGATAGCTTAGTCGTATAATTCTTATACAAACATTTTGTACTTTCTCAAACTGCTACCTGTGATGTGTTCTCATGCAAATAAATAAATAGGTCTCCCCTATTGTGCACTAGAAATCCAGGTCCTCCGCTTTCCTCATCCAGACTCCACCACCAACCTTGCTGAAGTACCCACGACTTTTTTCACTAGGACGTAGACTCGATACCGAGTTGTTTAGGTAGGTACCACCGCAATGCCAGATATCGTCCCGTAAAACAGGAGTGTTATGCACTTTTGTATTTCGGGATGAGGGCACTGTAGCTAGTAAAATTACCTGGTATAAGAGACCTAACATCTGTTGTCTTTGGTGTCGGGCGCAGTGCGGCATCGATGGAAAACAATAACAGTCTATCAGTTGTTGGTCTCAGTCAATGCCGCTCTTTCATCGTCAGGCGTATATACCATCAGGTTAGCGTCTTTACCGTCCTAGATACTTCTAACAAAAAAAGGATTATCGAACTTTCGCATAACGATGTCATAAGAAGTCAAGTCCATGTGTAAATAACAAAAGGAACTTAAGTTGAGCAAAAATAACCCAGAACTAGATCATCATCATCAGCTCATTAAACGTCCCCACCGAGGGGCACGAGCCTACCCGTATAGGGTGATTAGGCCTTAGTCGTCCACGCGGGCCCAGTGCGGATTGGACGACTTCACACACAACCTTCGAATCTCTTCGCAGGCGTGCATGAAGGTTTCCTCACGATGTTTTCCTTCACCGTAAGAGCGTCGGATAACGTACATATTCGAAAATTCGAAAACACATTGGTACGTGTCGGGATTTGAACCTCAGCCCTCCGGTAGGAAGGCGACAGTCCACACCATTCAGCCACCGACGCTCTTAGAACTAGTTTTTTTTTAAATAAAGCAATATCGCACCTTGTATCCGCAGCCATTTTGTGAAACTAAAAAAATATAATCCGTATTGTTGGAACGACACTGACACAAAAACGTTTATCAGTTTGAAAACTTTATTAAAATATGTCAGTTCTTAACCTTTTCGTGTTATGTATATTGCAGGGCACTGGTAGTGTATTGCGCCAAGTTTGTGAAGGCAGATTTAAAATAATCGTTTACAATTTTATCTTTGATTGGCTTACGTTTAGCGTCAATCTTGCTTGGTTACCACCAAGAGTGATGACGAGACCGAATGGTAGAGTCATAAAAATATAATAATAATTATTGACGATTCAAAAGTATCTGTAACAGATTTATTTGAATAAAGTTATTTTGATTTTGATAGTTGTGTATACCTATACCTATGAGAGATATTAAGAACGTGGGTGGCTCAAAGGTGTGGACTGTTGCCTTCCTACCGGGAGGGCTGAGGTTCAAATCCTACCACGTACCAATGTGTTATCTGACGCTCTTACCGGGAAGGAAAACGTCGTGACGAAACCTGCGCACGCCTGCGAAGAGTTTCAAAGGTTGTGCGTGAAGTCGTTCAACCCGCACTGGGTCCGCCTGGAGGTCTAATCACCCTATACGGGTAGGCTCGTGCCCCTCGGTGGGGACGTTTAATGAGCTGATGATGATGATGCAAAGTGAGTGACACTTATCGCAAAATTAATAATATTTTTGTCAATTAAGTGTTGTTAACAACAGATCGCCTATGGTTTGAAATAAAGAGGAAAATTAACTATGTGCCCTGTCCATTGCCACTTCTGTTTCGTTACACGAGTGACTTTGTCGGTGACATTAATCATCTACGTATCCCTTCATTTCTGATTCGATCACTATAAGAAACCCATGGACGCTATATGGAGCTTTCCCCATCACAGCCTGCTCCACTGGATTGGAGCAGGCTTATGTTTAGCAGTGGACATCTATCTGATATGATGATATGGTCACCCATCCACCATCTGTTCATAGCGATTGTTTAAGTCTACGTTTGTGTTCTTTTTTATTTTTGCGCTGTCATTTCATCATCATTACTCTATCGACCTCTCAAGAAAAACATAAGAAAACCAAACCACGGAAATACACGTGCTAATGTTTAATTTTGAAATAAGTACATGATACATGGGATACAAGGACTTCTGCGTTTACGCAATGTATTAACACACAATGAGTTGTAAATATGTTTAAAGGGAGTACATGTTTGTATGATATACATTATTTACTATGCATAAAAAATATTATTTATGCTAAGAGTCAGTGACTGCCTCCGTAGTCAAGAGTGCTGACGTTGGGTTTGAACGCGGGAACTGCCCGTCCCCTTAGCTTTATTCCCCGGGACAAGTGGGATTTTTTGTTGAAAAAATTCTCTCTCGTCTCCCCTGATAAATTATAACTTAATCAACTCTATAATAATCATATTGTATAATATTCTCAGGGCAAGCCTTATGTGATCGTCTTGGCAACATTTTACATGAGTATTACTTACTCTTGGGAATATTAAAATGATTTGGAAAAAAGTACTAGGGGACCATACACAACCAAGAGGTTCTGTTGTGAACAACTTATGAATTTATCGAACTGATAAAAATGCTGTCCACTGAAAAGTACTAATTGGACACCTCCTATGTAATCATGGTCTCCTAGTACTTATAATAGATATAATTTAAGAAACAATATGGTTATTGTAGAGTTAATTAAGTTATAAAGTTTATTGGTGACAAAGCTAGGGGTGACTTGGGAACTACCCGAATGCGGATGTCGTGGAATTTGTGTGATTTTTCAAAGTTTGAATATTGTAGTCTGAATTATTCAATTTTCTAGAAAAATAAGACGATGCCATGTCTCTCGGCCAGTGGCGTGCACAAAGATTATGAGCAAGGTATGCAAAGTGAATGATATGAATCGAAAAATCAATCATTTGAATTCCTTTTCTCGAAAAATGAGTGCTGTTGTTGACTGCAGATCGCATTTCGTTAAAAGATTAAGGTAAATAAGGAGAGATCTTATATGATGGCGATTTTCAGGTTTGTCGGAGACTTGACTAAGATAATTCTGCCATACGTCCTTTGTTTTATGCATTGGCGTACACAGAGAGTATGAGTAAGGTATGCAAAGTGAGTGACACTTATCGCAAAAGCAATAAATAATGTATCATCATCATCATCATCAGCTCATTAAATGTCCCCACTGAGGGGCACGAGCCTACCCGTATAGGGTGATAAGGCCTTAGTCGTCCACGTGGGCCCAGTGCGGATTGGACGACTTCACACACAACCTTCGAATCTCTTCGTAGGCGTGCATGAAGGTTTCCTCACGATGTTTTTCTTCGCCGTATGAGCGGCCGGATCGAAAATACATTGGTACGTGCCGGGATTTGAACCACAGCCCTCCCGGTAGGAAGGCGACAGTCCACACCACTGAGCATCCGACGCTCGGTATATAATGTATATTGTCAAATTGAGTGCTGTTTATGACAGCAGATGGTTTCAATCTGTAGAGAAAAATGGGCGAATAAGTGGGAATCACTTGATATGTTACGTATGGGAGCACAGGGTATGCACTGCTTATTTGCATATATGGAGTACACGCCACTGGTTGCATGCTTGCCCCTAATCTCCCTCTTCACTCGGGAGAGATAGGGATGTTGACAATATTAAATTTGGTGTGACTGTACTGTACTGGAAGTAAATATTATTATTCCTTGAATTATTAGATTCAAGTATTGTAAGATTTATCATACAAATCTCGTTTCTAACTTGTAACTTTAGCGGTAAATTTGAGGTCGTAATATAGATCTGGAGGCCGACCGATTCGATTCGATAACAATATGGGTGTAGTTACGATATCCTTCCAATTCTGTAATACTTGACATTTTCGATATTCGGTATTGCTATAACATTAAGGTTCAATTTCGCCTGAACTAGCTGTAAAATGATTATCGCGATATGAAATTGATCAAAAGTTGTATTTCGGTAACGTTATAGCTGTCAAAATATAGCGCGATCGGCCTGCAGGTAATAATTTGATAAAACCAGCATAAAACGCCTTCAAGAAGCAGTTAGCAAAGGCTTAGGTATAACTGTATAATTTGATTACTAAGGAGCCGGCTGATATTTGTTTTAGGAAATTGCGGACATGCATATTATGTCATCAGTCCTGAATTATAAATAATTTTTATTTTCAGCGCCATATAATTATGATGGAACTACGCGTGTAAAATAAATTAATGGGACGTTGATTGGAAGAGCGTCGGTGGCTCAGTGGTGTGGACTGTCGCCTTCCTACCGGGAGGGCTGAGGTTCAAATCCCGACACGTACCAATGTATTTTCGAATTTTCGAAAATAGATGTAAGTTATCCGACGCTCTTACGGTGAAGGAAAAAATCGTGAGGAAACCTTCATGCACGCCTGCGAAGAGATTCGAAGGTTGTGTGTGAAGTCGTCCAATCCGCACTGGGCCCGCGTGGACGACTAAGGCCTAATCACCCTATACGGGTAGGCTCGTGCCCCTCGGTGGGAACGTTTAATGAGCTGATGATGATGATGATTGGCGAAAACATAACTTCTTAATTAATTGTTTGCTTATTGTAAATTATTTTGGTAACTGTTAATCAACAAAAGGATATCTCGTCATGTCAATTAGTAAATAATTAGAATTAAATTTGAATTTAGGCTCAGGTGAGACGGAGCCGGCATGCCAAAAATAATAAGTTAAATCAAGTTTGCTGTCACTTGTGTTCAAACACAAAAGTGTTCAAATTATGTAAATCACTGTTGTGTCATCTAGTGATTTACATAACTTGAACACTTTTGTGTTTATCTATTAAAACGAAAAACAGGCGTTTTAGACGCAACGGGTGCCCGGTCGGCCGGAACCGCCGCAAACGCTACGTACCGCAATTTTTAAATCTGTAACATTTTCGAAAATATTCATTTTAATCATATGCTGTATACAGATCTATATTAAGTCAACAATGTATTTAAGATAGGTAATTGGGTAATGATTAATACTTATTTGTACTTATTGGTAAAATTGGCCTTTAAGTATTTGTCGTAAAAAGAAAATAAAAAAACTGTTATTGTGGGATATCCATAAGAGATAGACATATACCGTAGCGGAGTTTTCTGTAGACCTTTTTATTGTTTACAATACTCAGTACATTATTTTGATAAATCTTGTAGGGTTCAGACTGCGTTTGCAATGTAAACGAAAAAAAAAATTACGACATCACATTAGAATTCTTAAAAATAACAGTAGTTCTCCACTATTTAATGGATGTTACTTATTATACATCTACACCTTCTTCTGGAATCACTCCATCTATTAAAAAAACTGCATCAAAATCCGTTCCGTAGTTTTAAAGATTCAAGCGCGACATGAGGACAATAAAAGTGACTTCGATACTGATTTCCAATGATATTCTGTATATATAAAGGTAGATACACCATCCGTGCCTCAAATACGAACTGCCAAAGAGAGTACAGTTTGTACTCTTTTGTTTAGGTAAATGTGTTCGAAATTCGAAATATGTGTATGTGTACTGTCACTGCATTCGGAACACTTTTTTCGATTGTTTTGTGAGCATATCACGAATCCATACTTTTTTACATCATTGGTGATTTCAAGTTATATCTTAAAACACACACATAATATAAAACATAACACGTGTCTAATTTTCTATTTTGTTAATTATCTCAGTCATTAATAATTATGTTATAAAATAATTAATAACAAGTTATTTCACAATAATATTATTCAACTCAATTCATGCTCTGATTGTTTATAAACCAATATCTGTAGAGCTGCGATTAAACAAAAACAGTTGTATCATAACAGTTATAATTGGGTACAATAGTCGATCTACAAGAACTGGTCAAGTTATCTTCATGCCGTCAACCGATTGTGAGATCGGGCATATGTTGAAATGTCGGGGCGTATCGTGCTTAGCATAAGATTGTTTTTTTGTGCATGAACATGTCTATTTCTAATGGTGTGGGTGTTTCTTTGTATAATATGTGTAGTTACAAACGTATATAAATACGTTTATCCGTTGTTTATTTTTAATTATACGATAAAAGTGCTTCCCATTTTCTAGCCCAATATTTCGTGACCTAACGGGGTCCGTGTGTAAGCATTATTTAATAAGGTGACATTAATGAACTCTAATGATTATGAAATAGATAAATACTAATTGTACTCGGGCATTTCATGTTGTAGCCGATTTTACATGCGGCCGACAACATTCACATTGACACGCTATACAGCCAGTAGTGTGCCAGAAACGTGTAAGTGAAGACGTGCTGTGAAAGTTGTTGCCGGTTTAAAATAACGGAGAAAGGTAACTTGAAATAACTTCTAGTTTTAGTAAGAAGCCTGTTTTGTGTAACACCTAAACTTAAACCTCTCGCATTCCACTGCTGGACATAGGTTGTCTTCACTCGCGCAAGATATTCCGGTCCTCAGCTTTTCTCATCCAGCCTCCAAGACACGGTCTCAACTCCAGACCTCATTCCGATCCGATCACTGTCATCATCGCGGCGGATAAAGCATCTCAGAACACACGCAACACTTCAAGACAAAAAATCGTTCGACGCGAGTCCCTTTTGTTCAAAATGGTAGCTTTACTCCCTTTACTAGGATACCTAGTTCCCCCTGCCCCCTACGCCAAGGTTCGCGCCGCACTCTGGGACACCCTTAGGCCTGTTGCATATATTTTTTGGGCTGAGAATCATCTGCGCTCGTCAACTGTCCAGTGAAGCTATGATGGCAACCTGCGGCCAACAGCATTAAGTCATTCCAAATAAACATACCTCATTTTCTCCAACGGCCATCTATTAATCGACATACGTGACACAAGCGCACCTAATACCATACCTAACCAAGCTAACGGTAACTTACCTAACCGTTATCAACACCATTTTTCGGCACGGGACGGAGAGAGCGCTCACCTGATGGTAAGTGATACGCCTTACCTTGACACAACAGCATTGAAGGAGACCAACAACTGATAAACAGTTATTCATCGTCAGCTTATTAAACGTCCCCACCGAGGGGCACAAGCCTACCCGTATAGGGTGATTAGGCCTTAGTCGTCCACGCGGGCCCAGTGCGGATTGGACGACTTCACACACAACCTTCGAATCTTTTCGCAGGCGTGCATGAAGGTTTCCTCACGATGTTTTCCTTCACCGTAAGAGCGTCGGATAACTTACATATATTTTCGAAAATTCGAAAACACATTGGTACGTGGCGGGATTTGAACCTCAGCCCTCCTGGTAGGAACGAGACAGTCCACAACATTGAGCCACCGACGCTCTCAAACAGTTATTATTCTTCAGCAATGCCACACTGCGCCCGTCACCGAGACATCAGATGTTAGGTCTTTTATACCCGGTAATTTCACTAGCTACAGTGCCCTCATCCCGAAACACAAAAGTGCATAGCATTCTTATTTCACGGGACGATATCTGGCATTGCGGTGGTACCTACCTAGATGACTTAGTATCGAGTTTACCACCAGTAACCACTTTTAGCCTAATAACACGACGTTCAGAGCATATCATTCATAAGTTATTAAAAATTATTACAGATGGGTGACCGGACTTACCGTATGCTAGGCTATGTGGTGACAATTGTTCTCCACGTGGGCAATATTGTGGTGATGTTTCAACCTAAGTCTGAAGAGCTGGCGAAGGATCCCGAAATCCAGAGGTTCAATAGTCTTCATGGGAGATTTTTTGACGGGGTGGACTTTCGTAAGAGATATCTTTTCTTTGCAAAAAATTAACTAAGTGGAGACGCTTTGGCTGTGCAATCAGGAGATCCTGGGTTCGAATCCCATGAGGAAAAGCTACTTTGTGACAAATTTGGTCAATAATTGAATACTGTTCTGAAATATGGTGTCCTTATTATGCAGTGCATATAAGAAAGCTCGAAACTACGCAGCGACGTTTTGTAAAGGTTTTAGCTTTCCGTTCTGGGGTAAATCGTTCTCTCTCCAACTATGAGGATAGATGTAGGCATTTTAGCATACCCAGTCTTGAGTACCGAAGAAAACAATACGATCTTCATAAGATACTGCACGGAACTATAGACTCACCTTACCTGTTGGCTACCATCAGTATAAATATTTACCATAGAAGTCGTAAATCAAGAACTTTTGCCATTCATATTTACAAAAATAACACTAGCTTCTACAATCCATTGACAAGGATGTGTCGTTTGTTCGATGATCTGGCATCTGAGCATGATATCGCTATTTTCGGATCAAGTTTGGTGGCATTTAGGAACACAATCAGGCATATCTTGTTCCAACCGGTGCAATGAGTAGGGTTATTTTTTTCGCGTTGATGTCACCCGTAAGGGGAGTAAATGTTATTTAATAAGCAAAATATAGTCTGCAAATCATGTCGTGTACACATGTTATAGGATTGTACTCTAGTTATAAGCTATCATTGTACTTATCTTACAAACGTGACTTGAGACAATCTGTTTGTGTACCAAAGAAATAAATAAATAAATTTTCCTAGTTTGTTTAGGACACTGGCTGAATCACCTGATTCATCATCATCAGCTCATTAAACGTCCCCTCTGAGGGGCACGAGCCTGGGTAAGCTGTACGGGTGTACAGGGTGATTATCTTTGAATCTCTTCGAAGGCGTGCGCAGGTTCCTCACAATGTTTTCCTTCACCGTAAGAGTGGCGGATAAACGTACCTATAATTACAAAAATGCGAAAAGGTTTAAATCCCGCTTAATCTGCGATCTGTAGATCGAAAGGCATCAGTCCACACCAATAACGCTCTTAAACTTGTAACTGCTATTGAGGTGTAATTGAGAAAGTAATGCATTCATGATTTGGTCTAAGTCAATAATTTCTTTTTACTTTACAGTTCTTGCAAATCGTCTACGCGGTAACCGGTCTGCTATGTGATATTCTTGAAATATTAAACTCCAAGAACAAATTCTACAAACTACCAAAACATTTGCGAGGTTTTCGTGACACACTGTTTTCTGCTATCGTTTGGCCTTCGACACTGGTAAGTATCAAACTTATTAAAATATAAAAAGTTTTTTTAGTAAGGCTCATATAATACAAAAACCAAAGAGGCACCAGTTAGGCAGTCAGCAGTTTACAACGAATATGAGCTAAAATCTTGTGAAATAAGGACACAAATATGTGAAAAAATTCCAAGACGACCACATAAGGTTTGCTGCTGTAAAAAAGATATCAGAACTAATGTAGAGCTCTAGTTAACATTATTTTCCAAAGAAATTCAGGAAGACAAAATGATGGTCGCAGGATGCGGGAGCCTCGAACAGCATTCTGGCTCTTATGCAGAGAAGCCAGATGGTGATTTTTTGAGACACTGGGGACATGTTCACGTGCATGTGCCTAGTGCTAAGAAGCAGCACATATGATAAGGAATGTTTGTATCACTAACATAGTTTATAAGTAATTCGTAACTAACAAGTATGGGCTTTGCCCTGAAATTAAGAAATTTATTTATTTAATGCTAAAACTGAGGACCTTGGAGACGAGTTGAACTTAATGGACGATGTAATCGGCTAGACTGCGCTGGATACCAAAATTTTTTTTAACAAGTATGTTTGTTTATTTTTCAGGTCGTGTTCTCCCTATTTTGGGTGATATTCACCTACGATAGAAGTCTAGTGTTCCCAGAATTCCTGGACAAAATACTCAGTCCTGTGTCCAACCATATAATGCACACCGCCATCTTGCCTTTAGCCCTTTGGGAGATATATTTCCAACCGAAAAGGCAACCGAGGTCCCATAAGAGATACTTGGCACACCTGATTTTCCATTTTGGACTCTATTCTGCGGTGTAAGTAATTATGCTTTTGATAAGTAATATATATACGATGGAGAGGTTTCCCCCTGGCGATAAATGTCTTGGCCGACCTGTAAGTCTTTAAATAGGCTTTAACAGGTCAGAGTAAGGACAATTTGGCCAGATAGGGGTTTCCGGGTGGTCTTGATTAAGATTCGAACACACATTTGTGCGACTGGATTTGAACCTGCACCCTCCAGATTGGAAGGACTGTCCACAATAATGAGCCGACGTTCAGAGGCAGTTATATCACTTCATAAACAACAAACAAAGCTAATAAAACTATGTATCATATCATATGTACATAATAAAATATATATTATTATATGTATGTTTTTCCAAAAAAAATTATAATTATGTTAATGTGTTGTTTAGTACACCTACCTTCACGCTCAACTTGGCTAGATAGCGCTGTGTGAATGTCAGTGGATATTAATTTAAAATATATAGTCTGATTTTTTAAAAGCGATTGTTTTTTTTTTCAGATTATTCTTCACATATTTCGAAAAAGGGATATGGGTGTATCCGGTACTGGCGAAAATCTATGGCACAGTGTACTTCCCATTGATCTTCATAGTGTCACTCTTATTTGCCTTACTGAGCTACAGTTCACAATGGATTCTGGTGTCGATATTCGAGAAGAAACCAGAGAAATCGAAGAAGAAGCAACGGTGACCCCACAACGGTGATCAAATTTGACACTAAATACTTATAAAATAATGTAGTTTAATAATTTCAAATTAGAAGAAAACGCTGACGCTTTGAGATTTAAAGAAATAAAAATATATTTATTTGTAATTGTTTATTAATTACCCGAATAACGTTAACTGCATAATCAGCATCTATTCAACCTATCGCAGTGCTCTGCTGGACTTATGTCTCCCCCATTTTGCGCCAGATATCCCGCTCCTCCGCTTTTTTCATGTAGTATTTGGTGCGAATCATGACAATACAGCGAAACCCACTATAACTTGCAAAATATATTAAAGTAATAGTTTCTTTGTATAAAAATGTACAGTCCTTGCAGTTCCCGCAACCTACGGGGCATTGAAGATGATCTTTGGTATATTGCTCTTTCTTTTAACTATGGAAACTACAAAGACTGTTTCCTTTTTTTATGTCGAATAGCTGAGTTGTGGCAGTTTTAATTAATAAGTAATTTCCCTTTAAAAAGTAAAAAATAATAAAAGAAACTTAATGTTAAAGTACCTAAGAATCTATCAATAATTCTAAAAAAAACCTCGCGTTGTGGGACCGGATGAGAAAATAAATATTCTTTAAACTTAAATGTACGAATTGTAGTAGTTTAAATGAAAAATGACCCCCAAAAATCTCTGTTTCTTTCGATAATTTTTAAATTATTGAAAACAGTTTCCAACCAATTTTAAAAATTTCAACACCATACGATACAACATTCACAATTCACATTGTCCCGCTAAACAACCAGTCGTGTGCCAGAAACGTGTAAGTGAAGACGTGCTGTGAAAGTTGTTGCCGGTTTAAAATAACGGAGAAAGGTAACTTTAAATAACTTCTAGTTTTCATCAAATGGTAGTCTGTTTTGTTTAAACTAAAACCTATCGCTTTCCACTGCTGGTAATAGGCTGTCCTCATTATGTGCAAGATTTCTTCAGCTTTTCTCATCCAGCCTCCAAGCCGCGGCCTCCTCTCCAGACCTCAAAGCCGAGGTTTCGCGTCCCACTCTTGGACTGCGCTCGCCAATTGTCCGGTGAAGCTGTGAAGGCCACCTGCTGCCATGCTCATTTGCTCGAACGGCCATCGGTCAATCGACATACGTGACCTAACCGCACTTAATACCATATCTAACCTAGCTAACGGTAACTTACCTAACCATTGTATATCATCATCACCGTTAGCCTATAACACCCTGCTGCAGAGAATGTGATGAGTTCTTTAAAAAATATTACAGATGGGTGACCGGACTTACCGTATGCTAGGCTATGTGGTGACGATTGTTCTCCACGTGGGCAACATTGTGGTGATGTCTCGACCAAGGTCCGAAGAGGTGACGAAGGATCCCGAAATCCAGAGGTTCAGCAGTCTTAAAGGAAGATTCTTGACGGAGTGGACTTTCGTAATAGATAATTTTTATTTTAAATAATTTAATCGCCTCCGTGGTCTAGTGGGCACAGCATTCGGCTGCGTAACCCGAAGGTGGTGGGTTCGAATCCTGCGAGAAAAGCCGCTTCTCCTAGTTTTGTTAGGATATTGCAGGCTGAATCACCTGATTGTCCGAAAAGAAAGTGAAACCTAGTGGTCCATCAACGCACAGCCAGCCATTGAATGGATCGGGCTGAAATTTGGCAAACAATTAGATGATATGACGTTGGCATCCGCTAAGAAAGTATTTTGATCAATTCTTACCCCAAGAGGATAAAATAGGGGATGAAACTTTTTCTCTTTTTTTGATCTATTTTGGGCTTTTTAACACTGTAATCGCTGCTGACGTATCTCTCTCTTCAACCTATACGCAGTCTACTGCTGGACCCCCATTTTGCGCCAGGTATCCCGGTTCTCCCATTTCCGCTGACGCATATATACAACAAAAACAATAGCTTCTCTATTGTGTTAGAAATTCTGGCGGTTAAAAGGTTAAAGGTCTGAGTCAAATTAGTGGCGCAAAATAGTCGATAGTTTGCGCTACCTGTATTGGCTATACTTGTATTGCCGGTTTATTGATACTAGTCTACGGCTCGTATTCTAGAACGAGACTTTTTGTTCCGAACTGACTACTGCTGTTGGCCGCAGATTTCTACATAGTGTACAGGCCAAAGTATGCAGTATGACTATGGGGTGATCAGGTTGAAACTCAGCACCCAGGTTTATTGCGGAAATAAGGTATAGTTATCATAGAATCCCATTTATAAAAAATAAGCTGGGACCAATGGCTTAACGTGCCTGCCTATGTATATTTGAGGATACTTAAATGGCAGACTTACTGTCACTGCAGTACCTATCATCATCATCAACTCATTAAACGTCCCCACTGACGGGCACGAGCCCGGGTAAGCTGTACGGGTATACAGGGTTTTCTTATTATCTTTGAATCTCTTCGAAGGCCTGCGCAGGTTCCTCACGATGTTTTCCTTCACCGTAAGAGCGTCGGATAAACGTACATATTATAATTACGAAAATGCGAAAAGGTTCAAATCCCGCCTAATCTGCGATCTGTAGATCGGAAGGCATCAGTCCACACCAATAAGCGACCGACGCTCTTAAATAAGTGTTATTGGGGTGTTATTGAGAAAGTAATGCATTCATGATTATGTCTAAGTCAATTATTTCTTTTTACTTTACAGTTCTTGCAAATCGTCTACGCGGTAATCGGTCTGCTATGTGATATTCTTGAAATATTAAACTCCAAGAACAAAGACTACAAACTACCAAAACATTTGCGAGGTTTTCGTGACACACTGTTTTCTGCTATAGTTTGGCCTTCGACACTGGTAAGTATCAATCTTATTAAAATGCAAAAAGTTTTTTTAGTAAGGCTCATACAATACAAAAAAAAAACAGAGGTTTACAATGAATATAGGCTAAAATCATGCGAAAAAAGGACACAAATATGTAAAATAGAAAAAAAAGAAATACTGTGTATTTCTTGGCAAACATTCATTTCATACAATGAGGTGTTTCAGCCTGCATTGTTCTCTAAATAGACTGATTTGAACTTAAACCCAACTTTCGATAAAGCAGTCATTTAACCTCAACGCTTAGAATATTAGACTATGGGACCAGTTCGGGAGTGCAATATATTGGAATTCAATTATTTGTCGAGTAAAGTCGAGAGAGTAGAAGTCGAGCCAAGCGAAGCGCAAGGGAAACCTATGTTTTCTCGAAGTGTTCCGTTGTTTATTTTAACTCTCATAGAGTTGTTTTCCGATGTATCAGATAGTTCATATTCTCAAGTTATGACGTCATAAAGAACTAATCAAACATACAAAGTATCAGTTGGATAGCTCTAATACTTTAGATTGTATTGATATCTATAAAAATAAGCCGATTTCGTCACTTAAGTGCTTGAAAGCTGAAATTTGGTATGTAAACTAAATTCAACAAAAATATTTATAAATTATTGTTCTCCCCCCCCCTTTCGCCTTTTCCATCCCCCCCCAGTCCTCTTAAATGGGGGGCCGTGGTATTTTATATAAGACTCGCCAATTTTATGAACTAACACACGAAAGTCAACACGGAACTGCAGACAGTGTACCGAAATCTACTAATATGTACATACTTATGAAATAAAATAAACCCAAAAAAGACTGTCTAGCAACTTACAATAGAACTGTAATCCCACCAAAAACAATTCATGTAAAATGTTCCCAAGACGACCACATAAGGTTTGCTCTGTAAAAAGATCAGAACTAATGTAGAGCCTAGCTTCTGGATCAAGAATATTCAGAAAAGCGGCCCTTAGTTCGGCGATGTAGTATTGCTCTCTCTCTCTCTCTCTCTCTCTCTTCAACCTATTGCAGTAGTATTGCTCTAGTTAATATTATTTTCCAAAGAAATTCAGGAAGACAAAATGATGATGCACAGGATGCGGGGAGCCTCAAACAGCATTCTGGGTTTTATTGCAGAGAAGCCAGATGGTGATTTTTTGAGGCACTGGGGACATGTTCACGTGCTTGTGCCTAGTGCTAAGAAGCAGCATATATGATAAGGAATGTTTGTATCACTAACATAGTTTATAACAAGTATGGGCTTTGCCCTGAAATTAAAGAAATTTATTTATTTTTAACAAGTTTGTTTGTTTATTTTTCAGGTCGTGTTCTCGCTATTTTGGGTGATATTCACCTACGATAGAAGTCTAGTGTTCCCAGAATTCCTGGACAAAATACTCAGTCCTGTGTCCAACCATATAATGCACACCGCCATTTTGCCTTTAGCCCTTTGGGAGATATATTTCCAACCGAAAAGGCAACCGAGGTCCCATAAGAGATACTTGGCACACCTGATTTTCCATTTTGGGCTCTATTCTGCGGTGTAAGTAATTTTGCTTTTGATAAGTGATACATATACGATGGAGAGGTTTCGCCCTGGCGATGAAGTGTTTTGGCCGACCTGGAAGTCTTTAAATAGGCGGACAGGTCGGAGTAAGGACAATTTGGCCAGATAGGGGTTTCCGGGTAGTCTTGATTAAGACTGTCTTTGTGAAGCGGCCCAAACGATGTTTCACCTTATATATTGTCCTGCTTGGCCAATTAGCTGTTCTCTGCAGGATTTGATGACGGCTGCGGACAGCGCTGTCGCCGTGGCTGGCTTTTGGGCGTCTACAGTTTGATTGTGTTTTGCTATCGATACGCTAAGAAGAAGAAGTGATCGAATCGAATAATGCTGTCACTGTGGCTACTTTTTCGGCCGCTTAAATTTGTATAAGTATTTGTCTTCGTCATGCTATGAAGAAAAAGCTTTCTCTTTTTGCATGTCCACGTTTCCACATGTTGTTTAACTTCGCCGTAAGAGCGCCGGATAAACTTTCATACTCGTATAGTTTTGAAAATTCGAACACACATTTGTGCGACTGGATTTGAACTTGCACCCTCCAGATTGGAAGGACTGTCCACAATAATGAGCCACCGACGCTCAGAGACAGGTATATTACATCATAAACAACAAATAAAGCTAATAAAACTATATATCACATGATATGTATGTTTTTCCAAAAATGTATATAATTATGTTTGTCCGTTGTTTAGTACCTACCTTCACGCTCAACTTGACTAGATGGCGCTGTGTGAATGTCAGAGGATAATTATTTTTTAAAAAATATAGAGTTTATTGATTCTTTTACAGCGATTGTTTTTTTTTCCAGATTATTCTTCATATATTTCGGAAAAAGGGGTATGGGTGTATCCGGTACTGGCGAAAATCTATGGCACAGTGTACTTCCCATTGATCTTCATAGTGTCACTCTTATTTGCCTTACTGAGCTACAGTTCACAATGGATTCTGGTGTCGATATTCGAGAAGAAACCAGAGAAATCGAAGAAGAAGCAACGGTGATCAAATTTGCACTAAATCCTTATAAAATAATGTAGTTAATAATTTCATATTATAAGAAATCGCTGACACTTTGAGATCGAAAGAAATAAAATTATATTTATTTGTGATTGTTTATTAATTACCCAAATAACGTTAACTGCATAATCAGCATCTATTCAACCTATCGCAGTCCACTGCTGGACATATGTCTCCCCCATTTTGCGCCAGATATCCCGCTCCTCCGCTTTTTTCATATAGTATTTGGTGCGAATCATGACAATACTGCGAAACCCTCTATAACTTGCAAAACATATTTAAGTAATAGTTTCTTTGTATAAAAATGTAGACTTGCAGTTCCCGTAATATACGGGGGCATTGAAGATGATCTTTGGTATATATCTGATCTGATCTTTTTTATGGCGAATAGCCGAGTCGTGGCAGTTTTAATTAAGAATGACCGCCAAAAATCTTTGTTTAGTTTTTCCGAATTTGCTTCTCATGAGACTAAACTAACGAGAGCGTCGGTGGCTCAATGGTGTGGACTGTCGCCTTCCCACCGGGAGGGCTGAGGTTCAAATCCCGACACGTACCAATGTGTTTTCGAATTTTCCAAAATATATAGACGTTATCCGACGCTCTTACGGTGAAGGAAAACATCGTGAGGAAACCTTCATGCACACCTGCGAAGAGATTCGAAGGTTGTGTGTGAAGTCGTCCAATCCGCACTGGGCCCGCGTGGTCGACTAAGGCCTAATCACCTATACCCTATACGGGTAGGCTCGTGCCCTCGTGAGGCGAATAATGAGCTGATGAAGATGATGATGAGAACTAAACAGTCCTGGCTAACATGCATATTTCGGAAATGATTGAGTGCCGCACACTAGAATACCAAAAAAAGCGCTCCTAAGGGCACTAAAAACGCATAGTAGTAATAGTCTGATTTTCAAATTCGATGCGTAATATTCACCTCGAGGAAATATTTTTTTTGATATGTTGAGTAATGTCCAAATTGTAGTAGTTTAAATTGACCCCCAAAAATCTCTGTTTCTTTCGATAAGTTTTAAATTATTAAAACAGTTTCTAACCAATTTTAAAAATGTCAACACCATACGATACAACACATGTTAGGTCTCTCATACCCGATAATTTTTCTAGCTACAGTGCCCTCATCCCAAAATATAGAAGTGCAAAACACTCCTATTTTATTTGGCAAGTGCGGTGGTAACTACCTAGACGACACACCGAGTCTACCACCTAGTTTAGTATCCATTTCACTGGCTAATGCTTAGTTTGAGGCTAGAACGCGCTGTGTGAATGTCAGGGATATTTATATTAAGTATTTATTAAATTCATATCATCTCTAAGAAACGGACCAGCATTGAAAATGTAAGGATTCATCAATAATATGCCCACTAAGGCCATCTGTATCACAGAGTTACAATAGTATAAATAAAAGTGCTTCCTATTTTCTAGCCAAATATTTCGTAACCTAACGGGGTCCGTTTGATAGCTTTTTTGAAAAAAGGTGACATTAATGAACGATAATGATTATGAAATAAATAAATACTAATTGTTCCCGGGCATTTCATGATGTAGCCGATTTTACATGCGGCCGACACTCACATGATTATCATCACAACAGTCGTGTGCCAGAGTCGTGTCCGTAAAGTCGTGCTGTGAAAGTTGTTGCCGGTTTAAAATTACAGAGAAAGGTAACTTGAAATAACTTCTAGTTTTGATTAATAAGTAGCTGTTTGTGTAACACTAAACTAAAACCTTTCGCATTCCACTGCTGGAAATAAGTTATCCTCATTCCTTCGATATCCTGGTCCTCAGCTTTTCTTATCCAGCCTCCAAGCCACGGTCTCAACTCCAGACCTCATTCACGATCCGATCACTGTCTCCGTCGCGGCGGACAAAGCGCGTAAAGCATCTCAGAATACACGCAACACTTCAAGACAGAGATTCCATCCACCTTCGTCGCGAGTCTGGTTACTTATACTAGGTTACCTACCCCCCTTGCAAAGTCTTAAGCCGATGTCCGCGACCAGCTCTGGGAAACCCTTAGGCTCGTTTTTTTTTTGTCAATCTGCGCTCGCCAATTGTCCGGTGAAGCTTTAAAGGCCAACTGCGGCGAAGCTCATTTGCTCGAACGGCCATCCGTCAATCGACATACGAGACCTAACCGCACCTAATATCATACCTAGCCTAGCTGACGGTAATTTACCTAACCGCTTTTATATCATCATTACCATTAGCATATAACATCTTGCTGCAGATAATATGATGAGTTCTTAAAAAATATTACAGATGGGTGACCGAACTTACCGTATGCTAGGCTATGTGGTAACGATTGTTCTCCACGTGGGCAACATTGTGGTGATGTCTCGACCAAGGTCCGAAGAGGTGGCGAAGGATCCCGAAATCCAGAGGTTCAACAGTCTTCAAGGAAGATTCTTGACGGAGTGGGCTTTTGTAAGAAATATTTTGTCTTATAAATAATTTAATCGCCTCCGTGGTCTAGTGGGCACAGCATTCGGCTGCGTTACTCGGAGGTCGTGGGTTCGAATCCTGCGAGGACTTTTCCTAGTTTTATTAAGATATTGCAGGCTGAATCACCTGATTGTCCGAAAAGAAAGATGATTCCGTACTGGGGAGAGTACGCCGTTAGTCCCGGCTATAATCTTAGGATAGCTTTGCAGTGCGGGATAGCCTGTGACCTGCAGAGGGCTGACGATGATGGATTTCTTTTTATCCTCTATAGGCAGACATTTGTCCACCATCTCACCTGATGGTAAGTGATGCGGCCGAGGATGGATCATGCCTGCCTACAAAAACCCTATTCACTCTTGCCTTGAAGACGGCCAGGTTGTAATGATCGGGGAACACATAAGGGGGCAAAAAGTTCAATTCCTTAGCGGTGCGCATCAAGAACGAGACACCATAGCGGGCTGTGCGGAGGTGTGGAATGTCTACCACGTAAGGATGAAACGCTCGCCTCCGTTTTGTATCCCAATGGTGAAAAGGGGCTGGTGGAATTAACTCGTGCATGCACACTCACCTATAGCCTGTAAAAAACCGACTGCCTTGCAGTAGCACGACGGTCGATGTAGAGTACTACGACGATGCTCCAGGCTTTGCAGTTTAGCATTTAGTTTTGCAAGACTTAACCTGCTTCTATGACAACTGCCATTAACCTTTATATGTTCTGCTTGGCTCAGCTCAAACTATCCATAGCCATGCAGTGTGGGACAGTCCATCCACTTCAGTGGGCCGTTCTTTGCTGTTGAACTGACTGAGACCTTTGGTCTATCGTCTTGATTATTATCTTGGTGACTAACTGACATAGTGGTCTATCAACGCACAGCCCAAATCATTAGATGGATCGGGCTGAAATTTGGCAAGCAAGTAGATGTTACGAAGTTAGCATCCGCTTAGATAGTATTTTGATTATTTCTTACCCCAAAAGGATGAAATAGGGGATAAAACCTTTTCTCTTTTTTGGGCTTTAAAAAGCCCACCGAACGATGTTTATCCTACATTACTCTTACGGTGTAGTAAAACGTGAGGAAACCTGCGCACGCCTGCGAAGAGATTCAAAAGTTGTGCGTGAAGTCGGCCAATCCGCACTGGGCCCGCGTGGATGACTAAGGCCTATACACCCTTTACGGATAGGCTCATGACCCTCAGTTAGGATGTTTGATGAGCTGATGATGATGAGGTGTAATTAAGAAAGTGATGCATTCATAATTAGGTCTAAGTCAACTATTTCTTTTTACTTTACAGTTCCTGCAAATCTTCTACGCGGCAATCGGTCTGCTATGTGATATTTTTCAAATATTGAACTCCAAGAACAAAGATTACAAACTACCAAATCATTTGCGAGGTTTTCGTGACACACTATTTTCTGCTATCGTTTGGCCTACGACACTGGTAAGTATCAATCTTATTAAATACAAAAAGGTTCTTGTAATAAGGCACATACAATACAAAAAAAAACAGAGGTACCAACAAAAGTTTACAATGAATATAGGCTAAAATCATGTGACAAAAGAACACAAATATGTTAAATAGAAAAAAAAGGAATACAGTATTTCTTTACACACGTCAATCTTTTCGTACAATGAGGTGTTTAAGCCTGCATTGTTCGATAAAATGGGAAAACCGCACAAAGTGATTTTCACAATACCCGTGGATTTGAACCCACGACCTTTGGATACCGCAGCGATCTACACTCAACGATTAGGTGCAAAACTATCAAAGAAGTTAGGAAGTACAGTTAGTACAGTAATCATTATCAGCTCTTTTAACGCTCCTACCGAGGAGCACGACCCTACTCGTAAAGGGCCCTGTACGGATTAGCCAACTTCACGCACGACCATTGAATCTCTTCGCACGTTTCCTAACGATGTTTTCCTTCACCGTAAGAGCGTAGGATAACGTACATATTATGGTTTCGAAAATTGAGTAAACATCGTCGGTGCGCCTCCGCGAACATGGCGGACGCGCTGCACAACCGCGGCAGCCCCAATAGAATCCTGAATGCGTTATTGTACTGCACCCGCAGCTCCCCGTATGAACACTGTGTAAATCTCGTCCACAACGAGCACGAGTAAAATGATGTGCAATATGCTTAACAGTACATTGTTGATGTCGACGAAGTTGGCAAGACTGCTTTGGTTTTCCAATTAAAAAATAATTATGTCTGTTTATTTTTCAGGTCGTGTTTTCCCAATTTTGGATGATGTTTACCTACGATACACGCCTGGTATTCCCAGAAATCGTGAACAAAATACTCAGTCCTGTATCCAACCATATAATGCACACCGCCATCTTGCCTTTAGCCTTTTGGGAGATATATTTCCAACCGAGAAGGCAACCGAGGTCCCATAAGAAATACTTGGCACACCTGATTTTTCATTTTGGACTTTATTCTGCGGTGTAAGTAGTTTTGCTTTAGATAAGTGATACATATACGATGGAGAGGCTTTCCCCTGGCGATGAAGTGTCTTGGCCGACCTGAAAGTCTTTAAATAGGCTTTGACAGGTCGGAGTAGGTCGAACTTTGGCCTGATGGGGGTTTTTGGGTGGCCTGGATTTAGATTGTCTTTGTGGAGCGTCCTGCAGAGAACAGTGAACTACCTGCTTGCCCAAGTAATTCACCATGGCAGACATGGCATGGGTGCAGTGCGGTCTTGATTGAGAATTGTAACTGTCTATAAGTTGGCGGTCTTGTTCCATGCCGTTCTGCCATGACCAGGCGACTCACTATCACTTCTCCTTCGTCTTCTTAGCATATCGATAGCAAAACACAATCAAACCGTAGAAGTCCAAAAGCCAGCCACGGTGACAGCGCTGTCCGCAGCCGTTATCAAATCCTGCAGAGAACAGCTACTTGGGCAAGCAGGACACGACATAAGGTGAACCAGCGATTGGGGTAGCTGTAGCTAGTAAAAATACTGAGCAACCTAATATCAGCCACCTCGCTTGACGGATGCAGAGCAATATTGATGAATCATCATTGGCCTATACCGTCCTACTGTACGGAACAGAACTTGCCACACAGCAAAACATGGGGAGACTGGGCTGAAACCCGACGGGTCCAATGCGGATTGGTGTTAACGACTATTATCCTAAGATTGTAGGCGACCCGACGGCTAAACTACTCCTGGAAGCACGGCATCATCTTTCTTGGAATTACTTTTCAGTGGATCCATGCACTACCCTAAGATGATAACATGTTAAACCAATGACAAGTTCAAGCCATTACACACTGAGACAGTCATTATCATCATCAGCTCATTACACGTCCCCACCGAGGAGCACGAGCCTACCGTATAGGGTGTATAGGACTTAGTCGTTCACGCACTTTGAGTCACTTTCACGTGCGCAGTTTTCCTCACGATGTCTTCTTCTCCGTAAGNGGACCAGCATTGAAATGTAAGGATTCATCATCAATAATATGCCCACCTACTAGGCCATCTGTATCACAGAGTTAAATAGTTATATAAAAGTGCTTCCTATTTTAGAATATTTCGTAACCTAACGGGGTCCGTTTGATGTTTTTAAAAAGGTATTAATGAACGATAATGATTATGAAATAAATAAATACTAATTGTTCCCGGGCATTTCATGATGTAGCCGTTTTACATGCGGCGACCACACTCACATTGATCGATACAACCAGTCGTGTCCAGAGTGTGTCCGTAAGTCGGCTGTGAAAGTTGTTGCGGGTTTAAATTACAGAGAAAGGTAACTTGAAATAACTTCTAGTTTGGATTAATAAGTAGCCTGCTTTGTGTAACACCTAAACTAAAACCTTTCGCATTCCACTGCTGGAAATAAGTTATCCTCATTCCTCAAGATATCCTGGTCCTCAGCTTTTCTCATCCAGCCTCCAAGCCACGGTCTCAACTCCAGACCTCATTCACGATCCGATCACTGTCTCCGTCGCGGCGGACAAAGCGCGTAAAGCATCTCAGAATACACGCAACACTTCAAGACAGAGATTCCATCCACCTTCGTCGCGAGTCTGGTTACTTATACTAGGTTACCTACCCCCTGCAAAGTCTTAAGCCGATGTCCGCGACCAGCTCTGGGAAACCTTTAGGCTCGTTTTTTTTTGTCAATCTGCGCTCGCCAATTGTCCGGTGAAGCTTTAAAGGCCAACTGCGGCGAAGCTCATTTGCTCGAACGGCCATCGGTCAATCGACATACGAGACCTAACCGCACCTAATATCATACCTAGCCTAGCTGACGGTAATTTACCTAACCGCTTTATATCATCATTACCATTAGCATATAACATCTTGCTGCAGATTATATGATGAGTTCTTAAAAAATATTACAGATGGGTGACCGAACTTACCGTATGCTAGGCTATGTGGTGACGATTGTTCTCCACGTGGGCAACATTGTGGTGATGTCTCAACCAAGGTCCGAAGAGGTGGCGAAGGATCCCGAGATCCAGAGGTTCAACAGTCTTCAAGGAAGATTCTTGACGGAGTGGGCTTTTGTAAGAAATATTTTGTCTTATAAATAATTTAATCGCCTCCGTGGTCTAGTGGGCACAGCATTCGGCTGCGTTACTCGGAGGTCGTGGGTTCGAATCCTGCGAGGACTTTTCCTAGTTTTATTAAGATATTGCAGGCTGAATCACCTGATTGTCCGAAAAGAAAGATGATTCCGTACTGGGGAGAGCACGCCGTTAGTCCCGGCTATAATCTTAGGATAGCTTTGCAGTGCGGGATAGCCTGTGACCTGCAGAGGGCTGACGATGATGGATTTCTTTTTATCCTCTATAGGCAGACATTTGTCCACCATCTCACCTGATGGTAAGTGATGCGGCCGAGGATGGATCATGCCTGCCTACAAAAACCCCTATTCACTCTTGCCTTGAAGACGGCCAGGTTGTAATGATCGGGGAACACATAAGGGGGCAAAAAGTTCAATTCCTTAGCGGTGCGCATTAAGAACGAGACACCATAGCGGGCTGTGCGGAGGTGTGGAATGTCTACCACGTAAGGATGAAACGCTCGCCTCCGTTTTGTATCCCAATGGTGAAAAGGGGCTGGTGGAATTAACTCGTGCATGCACACTCACCTATAGCCTGTAAAAAACCGACTGCCTTGCAGTAGCACGACGGTCGATGTAGAGTACTACGACGATGCTCCAGGCTTTGCAGTTTAGCATTTAGTTTTGCAAGACTTAACCTGCTTCTATGACAACTGCCATTAACCTTTATATGGTCTGCTTGGCTCAGCTCAAACTATCCATAGCCATGCAGTGTGGGACAGTCCATCCACTTCAGTGGGCCGTTCTTTGCTGTTGAACTGACTGAGACCTTTGGTCTATCGTCTTGATTATTATCTTGGTGACTAACTGACATAGTGGTCTATCAACGCACAGCCCAAATCATTAGATGGATCGGGCTGAAATTTGGCAAGCAAGTAGATGTTACGAAGTTAGCATCCGTTTAGATAGTATTTTGATTATTTCTAACCCCAAAAGGATGAAATAGGGGATAAAACCTTTTCTCTTTTTTGGGCTTTAAAAAGCCCACCGAACGATTTTTATCCTACATTACTCTTACGGTGTAGGAAAACGCGAGGAAACCTGCGCACGCCTGCGAAGAGATTCAAAAGTTGTGCGTGAAGTCGGCCAATCCGCACTGGGCCCGCGTGGATGACTAAGGCCTATACACCCTTTACGGATAGGCTCGTGCCCCTCAGTTAGGATGTTTGATGAGCTGATGATGATGAGGTGTAATTAAGAAAGTGATGCATTCATAATTAGGTCTAAGTCAACTATTTCTTTTTACTTTACAGTTCCTGCAAATCTTCTACGCGGCAATCGGTCTGCTATGTGATATTTTTCAAATATTGAACTCCAAGAACAAAGATTACAAACTACCAAATCATTTGCGAGGTTTTCGTGACACACTATTTTCTGCTATCGTTTGGCCTACGACACTGGTAAGTATCAATCTTATTAAAATACAAAAAGGTTCTTGTAATAAGGCACATACAATACAAAAAAAAACAGAGGTACCAAAAAAAGTTTACAATGAAAGAGGCTAAAATCATGTGACAAAAGAACACAAATATGTTAAATAGAAAAAAAAGGAATACAGTGTATTTCTTTACACACGTCAATCTTTTCGTACAATGAGGTGTTTCAGCCTGCATTGTTCGATAAAATGGGAAAACCGCACAAAGTGATTTTCACAATACCCGTGGATTTGAACCCACGACCTTTGGATACCGCAGCGATCTACACTCAACGATTAGGTGCAAAACTATCAAAGAAGTTAGGAAGTACAGTTAGTACAGTAATCATTATCAGCTCTTTTAACGCTCCTACCGAGGAGCACGACCCTACTCGTAAAGGGTCCTGTACGGATTAGCCGACTTCACGCACGACCATTGAATCTCTTCGCAGGCCTACGCACGTTTCCTAACGATGTTTTCCTTCACCGTAAGAGCGTAGGATAACGTACATATTATGGTTTCGAAAATTGAGTAAAAATCGTCGGTGCGCCTCCGCGAACATGGCGGACGCGCTGCACAACCGCGGCAGCCCCAACAGAATCCTGAATGCGTTATTGTACTGCACCCGCAGCTCCCCGTATGAACACTGTGTAAATCTCGTCCACAACGAGCACGAGTAAAATGATGTGCAATATGCTTAATAGTACATTGTTGATGTCGACGAAGTTGGCTAGACTGCGCTGGTCTTCCAATTAAAAAATAATTATGTCTGTTTATTTTTCAGGTCGTGTTTTCCCAATTTTGGATGATGTTTACCTACGATACACGCCTGGTATTCCCAGAAATCGTGAACAAAATACTCAGTCCTGTATCCAACCATATAATGCACACCGCCATCTTGCCTTTAGCCTTTTGGGAGATATATTTCCAACCGAGAAGGCAACCGAGGTCCCATAAGAAATACTTGGCACACCTGATTTTCCATTTTGGACTTTATTCTGCGGTGTAAGTAGTTTTGCTTTAGATAAGTGATACATATACGATGGAGAGGCTTCCCCCTGGCGATGAAGTGTCTTGGCCGACCTGAAAGTCTTTAAATAGGCTTTGACAGGTCGGAGTAGGTCGAACTTTGGCCTGATGGGGGTTTTTGGGTGGCCTGGATTTAGATTGTCTTTGTGGAGCGTCCTGCAGAGAACAGTGAACTACCTGCTTGCCCAAGTAATTCACCATGGCAGACATGGCATGGGTGCAGTGCGGTCTTGATTGAGAATTGTAACTGTCTATAAGTTGGCGGTCTTGTTCCATGCCGTTCTGCCATGACCAGGCGACTCACTATCACTTCTCCTTCGTCTTCTTAGCATATCGATAGCAAAACACAATCAAACCGTAGAAGTCCAAAAGCCAGCCACGGTGACAGCGCTGTCCGCAGCCGTTATCAAATCCTGCAGAGAACAGCTACTTGGGCAAGCAGGACACGACATAAGGTGAACCAGCGATTGGGTAGCTGTAGCTAGTAAAAATACTGAGCAACCTAATATCAGCCACCTCGCTTGACGGATGCAGAGCAATATTGATGAATCATCATTGGCCTATACCGTCCTACTGTACGGAACAGAACTTGCCACACAGCAAAACCATGGGGAGACTGGGCTGAAACCCGACGGGTCCAATGCGGATTGGTGTTAACGACTACTATCCTAAGATTGTAGGCGGACCCGACGGCTAAACTACTCCTGGAAGCACGGCATCATCTTTCATTTCGGACAATCAATTGATTCAGCCTGCCATGCCAAACTGACTTCCACTAGTTTGGTTCTAACTAAACAAGTGAAATTTACTTTCTCAAGTGGGTCCTTACCCACTACCCTAAAATGATAAACATGTTAAACCAATGACAAATGTTCAAGCCATTACACCACTGAGACAGTCATTATCATCATCAGCTCATTACACGTCCCCACCGAGGAGCACGAGCCTACCCGTATAGGGTGTATAGGCCTTAGTCGTTCACGCACTTTGAGTCACTTCACGTGCGCAGTTTTCCTCACGATGTTCTTCTTCTCCGTAAGAGCGTCGGATAGACGAACATATAATTTGAAAAATTCGTAATGACAATAATACGACGGGATTTGAACCTGCACCATTAAAATGGGAAAGCAACAGTCCACACCAATGAGCTACCGACGTTAAGAGGCGGTTACATTAAATAATAATAATAAGTAACCAAAAATAATAAAACTATGTATAATATGTATGTATTTTCATAAAATTATGTTTATTCTTTGTAAAGTACCTAACTAGATTTTATATTTATTATATTTATAGAGTGACGCCGTCATGATGATTTTTTAACGGCGTTTGTTTTTTTCCAGATTATTCTACACATATTTCGAAAAAGGGGTATGGGTGTATCCATTTCTGGCGAAAGTCTATGGCACAGTGTACTTTCCCTTGTTCTTCATAGTGTCATTCTTAATTGCCTTACTGAGCTACAGGTCACAATGGATTCTGGTGTCGATATTCGAGAAGAAACCAGAGAAATCGAAGAAGAAGCAACGGTGATCTCAAATTTGACATTAAATACTTATAACTTAGAGCAAGTTCTTAGAGTTTATTGAAAGAAAGAAAGAAAAAAATCTTTATTCAAATAAATCTGTTACAGATACTTTTGAATCGTCAATTGTTATTATTATCATATTTTTTGTGACTCTACCACCGGTTCGGAATAAGTAGGATCTTCGAGAAGAGCCGGCAAGAAACTCGAGTTACTCTTTTAATCTTTTTATTTCAGTGGTTACAGTTTTGTCATTTACCTACAAATAGCTTTACAATTATTTATTACAAAGATTTTGTAACTGGAACACTAAGTGCAACACCACACATCTTTATCCGATAAATATTCTTCTATTGTATAGTAACCTTTTTTCATGAGGGTTTTTTTAATCTTTAATTTAAACTGGTGAAAAGGCAATTCGGCAAGATATTAATTTCATATCAGAAGAAAACGCTGATACTTTTAGATTTAAAGAAATAAAATTCATTTAGTTGTATCTGCTATTGTTTATTTATTATCTAAATAACGTTTTCTGTATAATCAGCATAGCACGAATAAAGTATTTGGTGCGAATTATGACAATACAGCGAACCCTCAACTTGCAATATATTAAAATTTAAAAAACGGAATACGCTATTTGATTTTCAATAAAAGAAAGGTATAAAATAAAACCAAAGGCAATCGATAGCATTATTATTATATTCTGTTTAAATGCCTCTAACAACAACAATGTTGAGTGTGCATGTAAAGGCTTGCATATATGAACCTGATTTGAAAATATAAATACAAACGTTGATTATGTTTAGCTGTTTATTTATAAAGCACACCTTTATTAATAAATTAATTAATTTAAGCTGGACATTCTAATTGTAAAAGTAGGTACTATCATCATCAGCTCATTAAACGTCCCCACCGAGGGGCACGAGCCTACCCGTATAGGGTGATTAGGCCTTAGTCGACTACGCGAGCCCAGTGCGGATTGGACGACTTCACAACAACCTTCGAATCTCTTCGCAGGCGTGCATGAAGGTTTCCTCACGATGTTTTCCTTCACCGTAAGAGCGTCGGATAACGTACATATATTTTTCGAAAATTCGAAAATACATTGGTACGTGTCGGGATTTGAACCTCAGCCCTCCCGGTAGAAGGCGACAGTCCACACCACTGAGCCACCGACGCTCTTAATAACGACGACTATAATTAACAAACTAGTAGCATAGAAAAATAACATAGGGTTTACCATAACACAAAACAGTATACAATAATATTACTTCGCCTTTTCTGGCACAAAATCCTGATGTATCATTTCATAATATTTTTTATATGTCATAAAGTGAACAGGACAATCACGACCACAGATTTCCCAATACAGGAGATGGGGCAAGCCGCGTTTTTAAGTGCGAAAATGTAAGCTCAACGAGCATACACTGGCTGCCAGTTTACGCTCTGTGAGACGACAAGACGCACGAATATTAGAAGATATTACCGTTTTTTCCCAAAATGTCATCCTGTGCAATTGTAACATGCCATCATCGCAATGAATCAGTAAATTTACCAAGAAATATATAACCTTCACAGGTAAGAACCGAAAGAAATTGCGACACTGGGCTGCCTATAAACTTGGCGGCTTGTCCAGTCTAATTATATATTCGGATGTCTGTGGTCACGACGCTCACCTGATCGTTAGTGATATGCCTAACCATGACAGAGCGGCATTGAAGAAGACCAACAACTGATAGACAGTTATTATCCTCCATCAATGCCGCACCGCGCCCTACACCCGAGACAACAAATGTAGTTCTATATACCGGTAATTTCATAGCTACAGTGCCCTCATTCCGGAACACAAAAGTGCATAACACTCCTGTTTCACGGGACGATATCTAGCGCTGCGGAGTACCTAGACGACTCAGTATCGAGTCTACCACTAGTGAACGTATGTAGTAATGCTGTTAAAAGATAGAAGTTACCCCCCAAACAGCCTCAGCTGGACATCGATACTGGTACCAAGTGTAGGCCGACCCCCTAAACTCATGGACTTAAGACCTGGTTAAGCTGGCGGGTAGCAGATGAATGTCAACTAGTGAGGATCGGTCGCGTAGAAGTCCTTAGGGAAGGCCTTCGTTGAGCAGTGGACATTTCGATGATGATGATGAGGACATTTTGGAAACCCACCATGCAGGTCCAATGTGGATTGGTTAAACTCCTATAGTAGTTGAAGTCCTAAAGCCTGCCAGAAATCGTGTAGGAGTACGGCTTTTGGCGTGGTTTTGAAGTGACTTTGTAAGTAGATGTTGTATGACAGTTTTGGTTTCATCATAACAAGCTCATTAATCGTTCCCACTGAGGGGCACGAGACTACCCGTATGCGGATGTAAAGGCCTCAGTCATCCACGCGGGCCCAGTGCGGATTAGCTGACTTCAAGCACAACCTTTGAATCTCTTCGCAGGCGTGCGCAGGTTTCTTACGATGTTTTCCTTCACCGTAAGAGCATCGGATTAACGTACATTACTTTCGAAAATTCGAAAACACATTGGTACGTGACGGGATTTGAACCTGCGCCTCCCGATCGGAAGGCGCAGTCCACACCGTTAGAGCCACCGACGCTCTTCGAGTTTTGGTTTACGATTATAGGAACACCGTCAGTTATTGCGCACTGCCTGGCTTACATACAAGGATTGCTCTTCAATACATATATAATTAAAGCTACCAACATAGACCGCCGGATCCGCAAGTTGAAGTGGCAGTGGGCTGGTCACGTACGTCGCAGAACCGATGGCCGTTAGAGCAGACGAGTCCTGGAGCGGAGACCGCGTCGGGGCAAGCGTGCGTAGGACGCCCTCCAGCCCGATGGACCGCGACTTGCGAAAGGTCGCTGGTGGAGCTGAATGAGAAAAGCGGAGGACTGGGATATCTGGCGCAAAATGAGAGCGACTATCAACGTTTCCAATGAAGGTGCAACTCCCAGTTTGTGTCAGGATCCCACACGAGACACAAGTAATCAGGAGTCAAGGAACTCATAAATGATAAGTAAGAACATGCAGTAAGGCGCAGATA
>PQWD01005552.1:69090-131553 GCA_019425675.1 Leucinodes orbonalis
CAATTTGTTACACTGTTACTCTGAACGAATCCACAATAGCTCTTGAAATATTCATAATAATTAGTAATATTTAAAGGGCACGAATGTAAATTGAAATCACCTATTACTAATACATCACTATACATACTACAGTATTCCTCTATTATTTTAAACATTATCATATAGTCAATTTCCTTAGTATTTGGTGGGATGTAAAGCACACAACACAAACACAAGAGTCTTTTACGTAAGTTAAACTGGGTAATATTATAGCCGAGTCTCAACCATACATCAAATTCGTCAAATAAGAAGCGGTAATCGTGATTTCATGTACATCCCCCAAATATGAAGCAAATATATTGATACAAAAATCAAACATAGTTAAACTTCTCAAAATCTCATAAAGGACTTGTGATTGATCAATAATATATTATCATAATCATCAGCTCATTGAACGTCCCCACCGAGGGGGCACGAGCCTACCCGTATGGGGTTATTAGGCCTTAGTCGTCCACGCGGGCCCAGTGCGGGTTGGTCGACTACGCACAACCTTTGCGTCTCTTCGCAAGCGTGCCCAAGTTGCCTCACAATGTTTTCCGTCACCGTAAGAGCGACAGATAACGTACATATATTTACGAAAGTTCGAAAACACATTGTTATGTGGCAGGATTTGAACCTCAGCCGTCCCGGTAGGAGGGCAACAGTCCACACCATTGAGCCACCGACGCTCAATGGTGTTAATAATATATATTAAGTAGAGATTATTTATTGACGTACTAATATTTCGTGTACCTTCCATCAGCTCGGCAGCAACCATCTGGTGATGCAAACAGCCAAGAACGTGCTCTACGGCGACTCCAAAAACCTCCAACCCTGGGGCCTGATCATCCTGTTGCTGTCCAAGTCGGTGAGGACCGCTGCCACACCTCAAGCACAGGTTGGTAACCAGAACTATTAAAATAAAATATAAAAAATCTGTAGAATGTGGTGTGTTCGTGTGTTGTCTTACAACCAGCGATCAGAAAAGGTAGAGTGATTTGTTGTACTTACATAATGCTGTTATAATATGGCCATGCTTTTAAATAAATTTTGGAAAAAAAATATTTAAATAAGATTTATTTAGATGCCATTGTAATTAAATTTGAGGTTACGATAGCTAATCACTAAGTGTTTTAAGCATTATGTAGTACTTAATTTGCTATATTTATGTGAAATAAAAAACTGATTGATTTACGGAATACCAGATTTAGACTTAGCTATATAAGGCATGCGGAGCCTTAATCATTTCGAAATCTTGGAGAATTAAAGCCTTAAAGATGTCTTAATTCCAAAATCCCGGAGGTATGTCCAATTGTCCATATTCATACCAGCGTTTGAGATCATTTACCATTAATCACTCTATTCCGATCACCTACTGATAATGATTTATGCGAGAGAATCTAGCCCTTACGTAATCTGGCTACATTGCCTTCTTCCCGTAGACAGAAATACAAACAATCCCGTTTCACGGGACGATATATGGTAGTGAGGTGATTACCTGGACAACTCAATATCGAGCCATCTGCCTAGTCTATTCATAAAGCCTTTTATTATAACTGGGAAAAGAAGCTACTTAATATCGGAATTCATTATAAATTGTGTAGGAAAAGCTACGAGTAGAAAGTCAAAGACCCGTATTTTAGAACGAGACCCAAAGTTGTTCATTAATTAAATTAAGTTATAAAGGGATAGCGCTATATACGATTAACAGCGGCATCCCTTTTTAACTCTATTTAAGTAAAGATCAATGCGTTCTCGTTCTTTAATACGGGCCTTAATATTTAATTATACAAAGTAACAAAAGTTCGGCATAAACCAAATATAGATAAAGTTTAAGCAATATCTAATACAATATTTGTTTCTTATTCACAGCTCAAGATCATTGAAGAGCAACAAAGGATCCTGGCAGAGCTCACCGAGATGATAAGAACTGGACACCTTATCCACCAAGGAATTGTGAACGTGCCTTTCGCAAAACGCTCCAAGAACACAGAATCTGCAATTTTCGGCAACAAAATCGCCCTTCTTCTTGGGGACTATCTTCTTGTGACTGCAAACGCAATGTTAGCTGGTCTCCGAAATTCTGACGTTTCATTTATAATTTCTACTGCGTTGAAAGATCTTTCCGAAGGAGAATTCATCGGAGAAAGAGACGAACAGAACCATCCACTACCTGGTAAACCAAAAAAGACTGGAGAAGACTTTGAAATTGCTTTCGACACTACTTCTATATCTGTAGACGAAGTGATGGGAAAGCCTAGAAAGGAATGGACTGCAAGGACAGTGTTCAATGGAGTCAGTTTACTAGGAAGAGGTTGCCAATCTGCTATGGTGATTAACAAACAGAACCGAGATATGCAGAACTTGGCGTACCAGTTTGGATGTCACGTTGGTCTGGCATGGCAAGCTGCTGTGGAATTACAGCAGCTAAAATCAGAGAGTAAGGAACAGTTTTGCTTGGCAAGTGCCCCCGGTGCTCTTCGCTTTGGAAGGTAACCCTGAGTTGTATAAAGTTATTGACCAGGCGAAAAATGATGTAAAGGATGTGGACTATGAAGATTTGAAGTTTAATATACTTAAAACTGATGCTGTAGATAAAACGAAGATGCTGTACAAGGAACACGCAAAAAAAGCAACAGAGTATATCGAGGGCATTGGGAAAAATGATGCGGTTGATATGATCAAGAAATTGATCAACACGTTTTGATATAGCTTGATAGAAAAACGCAGAGACAATCGACCAAATATATCACCATTAAGGATTAGAGAATACCACGAAAGGGGGGATTTAGAGGCATGTTTGGACTGTTATTGACAATATTATTGACAATATATGACGACCCATTTGGTGTTGCGGTTGAGAGGTCGACTGCAACACCAAGGGTTCCGGGTTCGATCCCCGGGCAGTACAAACATTTGTGTGCATGAACATGTCTGTTTGTAATGGTCTGGGTGTTTTCTATGTATAATATGTATGTATTTAAAAAAAAATGTATATAAGTATATTTATCCGTTGTTTAGTACCCATAATACAGGCTTCACGCTTAACTTGGGGCTAGATGGCGCTGTGTGAATGTCAGTGGATATTTATTTATTATTATTATTATTTATAATATACATTGTCGAGTAAAAATAGATAAATATTAAGCTCTCTGTAAAGGAATAGAAGGGATTTCACGTTAAATTATTTTCCTAGGAAATGTTTGCCTGACCATACAAATTTTGTTATAAATAATCTATTTATTATATAATGGACATGGACGAGCTGTGTCTATATCAGCATGGAAATAAAAGGGTTATGTACTTATTACATCAGAATGTCTTGTCGTTTTTTCACCGTTTCAGACAATAGCCGGAACACACAGAAAGGCAAAGCAGCAAAAGTTTAAAGAAAAAAATGTATGGATGCCGTATATTATTATCATAATCATTAAAGCCTTTATGTTCACTGCTGAACGAAGGCCTTCCCTCACGATTTCCATGTGTATCAGTCCTAACAGTTGACATACATCGGCTACCCGCCACCTTAACCAAGTCATCAGTCCATCTGGTTGGTCGGCCTACGCTTCTAAATATGCATCTAGTAAAATGCAGTACCTTTTTGAATTTGCACATTGGCAATCTTATATTAAAAATATGTTTTGTTTATATTTTGTAATACCTCTAATAATTATTACCTAATGGTTTCCCGCAAGTATTTAATTTTAACTTTAAAATATTATTATAAGGAACTTAGTTAATAAAATATAAACTAGGTAAATATAATATATTTTCCCTAAATAAAAAAAAAAAATAACTCACCCAAAATTACCTGGGAAATAAAGATGAGTGTACTCCTTACACTCATCGTGAGGGTTTTTCAAGATTCAGTGGCGTGCAAAAAGATTAAGAGTAGGATATGCATAGTGAGTTACACTAATCGTAAAAACAATGAATAATTGTCATTTTCAAATTGAGTGTGCCTTCGACAGCAGATCGCGTATGGCTTCAAATCTGTAGAGAAAAATGGGCGAATAAGTGGGAATCATTTAATATGTTGGCAATTTTCGAGTTGTCTGGATTCACAGGTTGCACTGCTTATTTGCATATATGGAGTACACGCCACTACCTATATTGGAATATAACCCATCATTGGACCAATGCGTATAAATAGGATAATTGGACCACGTTAATTTTTTAGTTATTTTTTACTTCAAGAATGACAGAAATGTATTTAGTTTTTTCTTTGCCTTCATAGGTCATAAGATTATTTTAACAATGCCCATGTTTGTGTCACAAATCACATTATAGAATGTATATTTATGTTGGTGTTAATTTTATATAAAATCTTAAACAAAATAAATATCGTTTCGACTTATTTTATTCAAGATGTGTATTATTTTAATATGGGGATGGTGGTTATTACACAACCTTTGTGTGTTGGGTGCTTTCATCTTAACCATTTCACAAATCCTGCCATTACACAATGATATTCTGTATATATAAGGATAGATATGTCACCCGCGCCTCAAAAACGAACAAAGAGAATACAGTTGTAGGCTCTTTGTTTAGGTAAATGTACGCTCATTCGAAATATGTGTATGTGTGCTGTCGGTGCATTCGGAACACTTTTTTCGATTGTTTTGTGAGCTATATCACGAATCTATACTTTTACATCATTACCATTACTTCATCGTCAGCTCATCTTATGTCCCCACCGAGAGTCACGAGCCTACCCGTAATTGGTGTATAGGTCGTAGTCGTCCACGCGGGTCCAGTGCGGAGTAGCCGATTTCACGCGCAACTTTTAAACCTCTTCACAGGCGTGTGTAGGTTTCCTCACAATGTTTTCCATCACGGTAAGAGCGTCGGATAAACGTACATATAATTCCGAAAATTAGGAAATCATTGGTACGCGGCGGAATTTGAACCTACTCCAGATCGGAAGGCAACAATCCACACCAATAAGCCACCGACGTCATTGTATGACACTAATTAGATTAGATTCGACGACCCATTTTGGTTTTTTAGTTGAGTAGTCGCTATTACACTAAGAATTCTGAGTTCGATCCCCAAGCGTTCGATTTGTGTGCTTTAATCTATCTCTTTGTATTGGCCTGAATGTTTTCTATGTAAGCAGGTATTTACAAAAAAGTAAGTATGTTTATCCGTTGTTTGGTACCTATATTATAAGCTAGTTGCTAGTTTGAGGCTAGATGGCATTTTCTGTTTTTATTTATTTAAATTATTTGCCTACAACCTTTCAAAGCTTACCAAGAACAAGTCAAACAGTTCGATAACTGCACAGAACACTTAATGACTGTCATTCAGTCATCAGGTCAGTTGCATAATGACGAATCATTGTACACGCACTGTTGATCATATCCTTGGCCTGACACCATACACTATGGTAATTATCTAACTTGCAAATATAGGGTAACAATGTTAAATAAACTGACATTGAATAGTACCTAATATAGGTAATTATCACACATTCTAGAGTCTAGTATTTCTATACGTATCATAATAAAATGATAAATGTACACCAATATCCCACCAAAAACATTCTGTAAAAAATCTAGCCAAGTCTCGATGGAGCTGCTTGATTATCTCTAAAAAGTAATGAAATCAAGACAAAGACGTGCCAAGTCTAAGGTTCCTTACTGCAATTAATTAATTATTATGGTTGATGTTGTGTGACTTGGCCGTTGAACATTCTTTATACGTTAGATTATTATAGGTTAAAAATATTTTGAAAAACAACTCTGACGATTTGAAAAATTTTTCACCATTAGAAAGCTGTCTTCACCTTGAAAAACATACGCTTTAGATAGATAAATTATACAATCCTTACTAATAGGTGTTTATTTAAAAAAAATGAATAAAATATTAGGTAATAAAGTATGATTACCCGTGCGAAGCTGGGAGCAATAGTTACATTACTTAAACCTTTCCTTACCAGTCCGTGATCGTCCACTGCTGGACTTCACCGTGGTAGTCTTGTCATAAAGACACAGAAAATGTATGGAAGCTAAAGCCTCTGTAGCTGCGCCCTGTGCGAGCTGTAATAACTGCGACCTTTTTACTGTCATTTTTAAACTGTTTTTTTTTTAGAATGCCCTGTGTGTTTAGGTGAAATTTTACCCCTTGCCTGTTGACCGATTGATCTGATATTCAGTACACACCTTTAGTTCTGTATCATGAATTCAGTATCATTGTGTATATGGGTATCAAATGAAACGGCTGGCCTAGTATAGACAGTAATAGAGTACACTATGACAAAAATGCAATTCCAATATGGCCACCAACTAAATGGTCGATTACATTTCTTTTTCTTCACAACTCCCAATTAATTGTATTCTAATACCAAAATAATGTAATCACGATTGCCATTTTTAAAGCTCGGCTAAAAGTCCGGCTGGTCATAGTTGAAAATCAGCGGTTTGCTGTCGCAAACCAAATGCTGAGCTGTGGCCATTTTGTATCGCTGCGACACACATGGCGCATATATTTGAAATGTGTTTTTTTTATATATAATGTATGTGTAATATTTGTTTTCATAATGTATGGTAATATTAGTTTTCTTTTGATATTTATGTTTTGTAACAACCATGTCCTTACTTAGTTTTCGATTGGTGTCTGATACAAATAAAGATTATCTATCTATCTATCTATCTATCCCTTATGTGGGTTTCCAAATGGGCTTTGACTGTCCATTTTTAAAGGGTTTTTATTTGCTTGCCACAGGGCAACAAGTAGTTGTTTGGGTCAAATTTAGTAGTTAAAATTGTACCCCTTTCCTGTTGACCGATTGTTTTGTTTTTTGGTACACACCACCGACATCTGAATATACAATTAGACTGGACAAGCGCCAAGTTTATAGGCAGTCCCAGTGTCACAATTTCTTTCTTCTTACCTTGAAACGTATTACATTTCTTGGTAAATTTACTGATTCATTGCAATGGATGTTACAATTGCACGGATGCATTTTGGGAAAAACGGTAATTTCTTCTAATATTCGTGCGTCTTGACGTCTCACAGTCGTAAACTGGCAGCCAGTGTATGCTCGTGAGCTTACATTTGTCGCACTTAAAAACGCGGCTTGCCCCATCTCCTGTATTGGAATCTGTGTACACACCTAAGTTCTGATGTCAATACAATTAATGTATTCAGTATCCTTTAGATCCAGCTGTCGTTGTAAAAAATAGCGGTCATATTATTCTTTTACACCCCATCAATTGGGTATCAATGAAAGCTTGCCTATTAGATAAGTACATATGAAAACAGTGCAAATCCAACATGGCCGCCAAACAATGAACTAACTACATACTCAGTCTCACTCAAAAAGTGTCCGCGGCAAAATTCTGCCCATCGTGTCAATTGGGCAGAATTGTCATTCATAATCACGTCTCTCCCTAAATGTCATAGCGACATATTAGTATGTTCGTGCTTTTGATTTTATACTCTTTTGTTGAGCAATAAGGTCAAAAGTTCAATGACTTATTTTATGTCATAAATATGACATATGTCAGTATGTCAAGCGGCTCGGACATTTATTGGTTGATATTTTTTCGGGCTCTTGGCTCAAATACCACATTTCATGCCACGACATCTATCTTTTAGATAGAATACTTTATTTGCACCCGCTGGAATTAAAACATGCGATAAGTTAATAGTTTACTCAATTCATACTAGATGGCGCTTTATTAATATTTGGCTACTACACACTACTAAGACTATCAAGTTAGATTCAGTACAGCTAAACATACACTAACAGATGCACAACCACTAAGAAATGTCAATCAAAACAGTGTCCGAGCCGCTTGACACATACGTTAACTTGTTATATTTATGACGTAAAATTATTCATTGAAATTTTGACCTTATAGCGTCATTAAAAGGGTTCAAAAAAGGTATTAATACTACAATGGCATTATAACGGAATGGCATAATAATTTGCCGCGGTCTCTTTTTGAGTGAGATTGTACATCTAGAAAGTTTTAGTCTTAAACGTCCCACCGAGGGGCACGAGCCTACCCGTATAGGGTGATTAGGCCTTAGTCGTCCACGCGGGCCCAGTGCGGATTGGACGACTTCACACACAACCTTCGAATCTCTTCGCAGGTGCATGAAGGTTTTCTCACGATGTTTTCCTTCACCGTAAGAGCGTCGGATAACGTACATATAGTTTTGAAAATTCGAAACTCATTGGTACGTGTCGGGATTTGAACCTCAGTCCCCGGCAGGAAGGCGACAGTCCACACATTGCGCCACCGACGCTCTTGTCAAATGTCAAGCTTTAAATAGTTGTTATTTAAATATATGGCGTAAATATACCATCTTAACGCTTATAAGATATATATATATATATATAAATATATATTTATAAGGCGTTAAGATGGTAGCCTAAATAAATAAGAAAAACCATGAATTTGTAAACAACATTAACCTTGAAATCAAGGGGGTTCACGAGCGGTGAACCGCGTAAAAATCATTAAAAATACAAACAGTCATCCCTAATGATTATCCAATGATCACCGATGATCCTTTAAATGGCGGTCTTAAGTTAAAGCATGACGAATTAAGCTGATGATGATTCTTAGAAATTACTGCCCTAATGATTTTGTTGACTTGTTGTTTGTGGGGATCAACGCAAATAAAAATTAAATAATTTCAAATGCACGGTGGTTTGCTGTATATTACTTCCGTTTTAAAGCGTTGTAATTCAAAGCCCGCCACGTCGTTCGATTTTTTGGGGTTATATGTACGTTAATCCGCCGCTCTTACTGTGAAGGAAATATCGTGAGGAACCTGCGCACGCCTACGTAGAGCTCGTGCCCCTCGGAGGGGACATATAATAATCCCAGTACGGATTGTCCGACTTCCAGCACAACATTTGAATCTCTTCGCAGGTGTGCGCAGCTCAGGTTTAAATAACGCCACGTACAAGTGTGATTTCGAGTTTTCTGTGGGAATGTCAGTGGATTATTTATTAACTATAGTGCGAAGAACCGATGGCTGTGAGAGCGAAAGCGTAATGTAGCAGACACAGAAGTAGATATGCTTATTTTTCTGTAACGTAGCTGACCACCAATAAGATCATCATCATCAGCTCATTCAACGTCCCCACCGAGGGGCACAAGCCTACCAGTATAGGGTGATTAAGCCTTAGCCGTCGACGCGGGCCCAGTGTGGATTGGACGACTTCACGCACAACCCCAATAAGATGGACCGATGTAAAGGTCAGTTGCTTTCAGTACCTATGTACCTATCACAGTCTACTGTTGGACATAGGTCTTTCAAATTTTGCGCTAGATATCCCGGTCCTCCGCTTTTCTCATCCAGCGACCTTTCGCAAGTCATCGGTCCATCGGGCCGGAGGGCGTCCTACACTACACTTGCCAAGACCAGATGCACAATCACGAAGAAATATTAACCAAATAATGTCTGAGTCGCTTGAAACATACGTTTACTGATGGGTATATTTATGGCAAAGAATTATTAATTAAAATTGTATCCTTAGCAAGTCAAGTCAAAATCCATTCAATCAGATAAGGCTTACAAAAAGCACTTATGAACGTCAAGTCGTCGGTCCATCGGGCTGGAGGGCGTCCTACCCTTCGCTTGCTAAGACGCAATCTCCACTCCAGAACTCGTCTGCTCCAACGGCCATCGGTTCTGCGACATACGTGACCAGCCCACTGCCACTTCAACTTGCTGATCTGGCGAGTTGAAGTGGCAGTAGGCCGAACTTTAGTTCTCTTGATAGCATCATTTCTGATTTTAGTTTAAGACAGACTCCGAGCATAGGTCGCTCTTATATTTTTATTTAGTAATGTTATATTTTTGGAGCAATCCCGTGGTCCAATGTATAAAGTTTATAAACTATTTACGAGTAAGTATCTCTCTATCACATAGTCATTTTTAAACATAGCCTCTGACGTGTTAATGAAATTGTTCCAAGCACAAACCTAAGACGTCACAGAAAATATGAAAATAAGCAATTATGTTACATTAATTGACTTGTTATTAATATCTGTACCAATAATCGTGTTATGGTTTATACAAAAATAACCTATAAAATCATGGAATTCATAATTAGTATTTAATACTTAGATCGTATTTCAAGATATCCTTCCGAGATTCTGATAAGAATATCCTAATTACCATCCTTGCTTTTATTGGGTTTACATTACAGACATCCGAAAATACAATTAGACTGGACAAGCCGCCAAGTTTATAGGCAGTCCCAGTGTCGCAATTTCTTTTCGGTTCTTACCTGCGAAAAGTTATTCTATTACTTGGTAAATTTACTGATTCATTGCGATGATGGCATGTTACAATTGCACAGGATGGCATTTTGGAAAAAAACGGTAATTTCTTCTAATATTCGTGCGTCTTGACTCGTCTCATAGAGCGTAAACTGGCAGCCAGTGTATGCTCGTTGAGCTTACATTTGTCGCACTTTAAACGCGGCTTGCCCCATCTCCTGTATTGAGAAATCTGTGGTTTACATGTAAACACTGTCGAGAAAGGTTAGGAATGTTTGTGTCCCAAGGTCATCTCTGTCCACTGGTGGACAACACGTGATCAAATGATTGTCACCATTGAAGAGTTTTGACCGAGAGGCGTTAAACTAGTTTACTTGGTGGTAGTGTTGCCAGGTTCAATTTGTTTTAAATCGGGACACGAGGCCTAAAAATCGGGATTTGAGGTTGCAGATCGGGACTGGTAAAAATAAAAAATGATCTTACGAAGATGACGTGCCATTGATGATCAATGAAATATCTGATTTTCTTCTTTAATTAATCGAAACATTTAGCGTCCCCATTGGGACGCATCCTCAGACCCCTGAATTCGGGACGTCCCGCGCAAAACGGGACACACAACACTACTTAGTGATTAACATGCATGTGCCTAATACTAAGACAGCTAAAGTATTTTGGTATCACAAACATAGTTTATAAGTAATCGATATTAATACCAAAATCAAAAATGTGTTTATTAAATGTAGGTCCATTAAGAACACGTATGAGAAAAGCGGAGGACCGGGATATCTGGCACAAAATGGGGAGAATTATGTCCAGCAGTGGACTACGATAGGTTGAATAGATAGATATAGGAAGAACACTTATGAATGTCAAATGAAGCTAGCACTGGTTCGGATTGTCATTATGTTTTGATAAGAATCCAGCAAGAAACTCAGTAGCGAGAGAGAAGAAGAGCGTATTCCTCCCTAAAAGGCAAGCAACGCACCGGTGACACTTCTGGTGTCTCCGTTGTTTATGAGCGGAGATAATCACTTTCCATCAGGTGACTCTCTAGCTCGTTTGCTCCCTACAACATAAAAAAAGTTACTCTTTTCATAGTACATTGTGTTTGTAAAACATTATATTATTTCTAATCAAAATAATATATATAAATCAAATCGTATTGGAAAAAACAGACTTTGTATTTATCATAAAGATAGTGGTCAAGACAAAAATTAAAAAAATATTACACAAAAAAATGAAAATAAAGTATAACGCAGGCGCGGAGATCAACATGTCCATGAGTTCCATGAGTTCTTATCATTTAGGTAATCGACGATACTATACTAACCTTTTTAATTAAAATTGTTTTCATATATTTTAATTAAAATGGTTTTCAATTTACTATATTTTGTGGCAGCTTATTAAATATTTTAATGCTGAATCCCGCAAATGAGTTCCTAACCTTGTGAAGTCTGAGATTTGAAACAGCAAGTTTGTGTTTATTTCTAGTGTTAAAACTGTTATTATATGATTTTTTTGCAAATTTAATTTGATTTCTAACTACCAGTTATGGACTATACCCTGAAATTAAAGGATTTAATTTTTTATAAACTGTGTACTGAGTCGTCTAGGTAGGTACCACCGCAGAGCCAGATATCGTCCCGTGAAATACGGATGTTGTGCACTTTTGTGTTTCGGAATCAGGGCAGCTAGTATAACTACTGGGTTTAAGAGACCTTACATTTGTCGTCTCGGGTGACGAGCGCAGGGCAGTGTTGACGGAAAATATTGACTCCTATTGTTATTTATTTTCTTTAACGCTGCATCTGTGATGGTCCGGCGTATCACTTACCACAGGGTGAGCGCATTGACCGTCCCGTTCCCAAGACATAAAAAAATATTTTATGTTCAAGGTCAAAATATGTCTCAAGACTATAGCTTTCAATCATTAGTACTGATATTTTTTATGGTAAGTGATACGCCTGACCATGGCAGAGCGGAATTGTTGGAGACCAACAACTGATTCTCCATGAATGCCGCATGAAGCCGGTCTAAAAAGATTCGTTATCTTGATTTTGTAGCCGCTTAAACAATTTGTAAATAAATCTGTATATATATTTCCGCCACTTCGGACCAAATCATTATATGTTCTACACATTGTCAAAATGGGATTAAAAAAAGAAAAAAAAGAATTACGCGTTACGTATTGGGGGATACAAGTTGCAGTGGCTGCATACTATCTTACTTAACATCTATTTGTCATTAGTGAACAACACAACCATCAGCTCATTAGAACCATGGGCAAGCTTACCCGAACAGGGTAGGACCGTGCCCAGTTGTCCACGCGGGCCCAGTGTGGATTGGACGACTTCACGCACAACCTTAAACTTTCTTCGTAGGTGTGCGCAGGTTTCTTTACGATGACTTCCTTCACTGCAAGAGCGTCGGATAAACGAACACATCATTTTGGAAATTCGAAAGACATTGGTACATGGCAGCATATGAACCTGCACCCTCCAGATAGGAAGGCAACAGTCTACACAAATGATCCACCGACGCTCATTTTAAGACGAGGACTGGTTTATCTGGCATAGAATAGGACCGTACAGCAACGGACTGCAGTAAGTTGAAAAGAGAATCACCTTTCATCAGATAAAATGTTTAGTTTTCATTGCAATTTCTAAAATAATTAAGAAAAAAGGTGAAAAGGCCACCGACGTCATGAATCGTCACGGTCACGTCACAATCACGTCACGGCCTCGTCCCGTGCACATCTCGAATACACGTGTCTTCATATTTAACATAATATATATATCTTACTTTGAGCACAAGATCGGAAACGTCATAGACATATTTATGTGTTAATGTTTGATCCAATTGATAACATCTTGTTATGACTTTTGATAACGATCACCCATGTTTATCCGGAAAATCTATTAAAACTATTTAATAATGTTGCGTACTAACATTTTGTGCTTGTTTAAATTGTCCTAAAGCTATTGGAAGCGGCTGTGTGATGAGCGGAGCGGATTGCAAGCGCAACAGCCATATAAGTCACTAGCTTTTGCGTGCGACTTCGTCAGCGTGGAATAGATACTTTGGCCTAACACTCTCTTTAACCCGCTACTTCGTTTCTATAGGTGAGTTAAAAGTACAATATCTCATAAGATATTCATTTAAGTTGAATGATAAACAGGGTAATTTTGTTTAAAATGAAATACTTGTGATATTAAAAGTATTTATTTGGAGAAGGATTAATATCATATTTACGAAAACACCTTCGCAAATGTTGCATTATTTTAGATTTTTTTTAGCAAAAAATATGTTATAGGGAGCTTACCTTATATAAGATAAACATATGCTGTCGCAGACTTTTTTGTAGACCTTCAAAAGGGGAACAATACCCTCATACATGACTTTTGCGAAACTTTAACCGTTTACGCAGCGTACGCAGCGGAAGCTCGAAGTATAAAAACTGAGGTTCTGTATCCATGACTATGTCTGATAATTTCCTAAGGACCTCCTTCAGAACAGAAATTTGCTATAACACATTACGTACTCGTATTACTAATACTAATAATTGTATGACTCATAATAAGGTAGGTAGGGGAAAATATAATTATTAACTTGTATTATAAAACACATACTAAGGGAAACAAAGACAGAACAAAAAGTGTACAAACAAGGTGGTTTTCTTGCTAAAGAGCAATTTCTTCCAGACAACCTTCAATAGTAATAATTTTGTAGATAATTTCTTAATAATGAGCAATTGGGCTGTGCAAAGTTAGGAACTAAGTTTTATAAAAATTATATATAGAGTAATACATTGTGATATAAAATAATAAATAATATTTACATACAAATACACAACCATGAATTATTATACATTTATGTCCATATACGTATACGTTTATTCAGTTTAGGTCCTTATAGAATACTTATGAATGTTAAATATGATACGATTAATTACATAAAATTTATTAGTATTATAAAACTATAAAAAATATCCAGTGTCCAGTATTATGAATCACATAATAGAGAAGTGTTACGAGGGAATAAAGGACAGGCAATACGATTTAACGCGAAATTTGCAAATGGGAAGGCAGAACTATAAAAGCCAATGTCGAATGAGAGAATTCTGCAACCCATTTTCTACCGAATGTTTCGTCAACATGCTCCCTTTAATCCATTGAACATCGGGTATCCAGACCCAATAGAAAATCTATTGTGTCTTGCGCCTTAAAGCGTCGAAGGGTTAAAGCATCCTCTAGGAAAATGGTGATGACAAATGTATTTTAATGTAGCTTCACTACACGATTACCTGAGCTTTGTTGAATCTCTATTCGCGTTACTGGCACACTTCTAACCCTTAACATACACTAGGTAAGCGCCTCTTCCCCACGACCTATGCTAAGGTTTGAATTTCGCTCCGTGAGGCCGCTGGTCCCGTTGTATAAGTACTTAAGGCCTTACCAATCGTTTTGAGAAGGTGAAAAGACTATTTGCAGACAATCAGATTAGTCAGTCAGATATCATTTTACACTAAGGGTTCCGGGATCAATCCTCAGCAGTACAAACATTTGTGTGCATGAACGTCATGTCTGTTTGTATTGGTCTGGGTGTTTTCTATGTATAATATGTATGTATTTGCAAAAAAAAAAATTGTTATGATTATCTATATTTAAGGCTAGTGCTTAGTTTGGGGATAGATGTTGCTCCGTGGATGTCAGTGGATATATTGTATTATTACAGTGTGTCCTCCGAAGCAGGGCGTCATCTTTTTTATCGGATAGTCAGGATAGATATGGGCTTGAAATGTCATAAGCAAAAAAAGTGAGAACTCATCACCATGAACTTGTTTTTTTCTTATGCTTAACTCGCTTCGCTTATAAAACCGCTCCGCTACTTGCTGTCAATGCATCCGTAGCTTAACCCAGCGACAAGCAACCCCTATATAAGAGTCGCAGCGTTATTTCACTGAACAGTTTGCCATAGTCACCCTCTGTTTACGCGTTACTCAATCATTGTCAGTGTCTTGAAAATTGTAAGTATTTAAATTTATATTTACTAGTATTTTAAGTTTCAGTAACTAGTATTCATTCTTGTTTTTTATTGCGAATAGGTAATTTTTAAAAGATTAGATAAGATAAGGAATAAGTGCAATTTAATAGGGACTAAAAGTCGAGGAAAGCAATTACATTTCATTTCTTTTAACTAAATTATTTTAGTGTATATTGTTCACTATATTTACGGCAACAATATACAGGCATACATCAAAATATAATATACAATTTATTGTAAACAAACAAATAAATAGCCTAATATTCGATAATTTAATATTTAAACTGAACAGGAACTATGATTAGTAAAGTTACGATGCTTTCAAATGTAAAAAAATATAATATTTTCAGTGAAATATACCGTAAAATAGTATTCCCAATATACGCAAATAAAAAATACCTCTGAAATATAAAAATATTTCTTAAATATAAGTTTGTATGAGGATTAGCAAGTTGAAGTGGCAGTGGGCAGGGCACACAGTGCGTAGAGCCGATGGCCGATGGGGCGGAAAGGTTCTCGAGTGGCGTCCATGTAACGGAAAGCGAAGCGTAGGCCGACCCCTAACCAGATGGACGGATGAACTGGTTAAGGTGGCGGGTAGCAGATGGATGTCAACTGCTAGGGATCGACCCTCGTGCAAATCATTAGGGGAGGCCTTCGTTCAGCAGTGGATATAATTGAGCTGTAGTGATGATGATGATTATAAGTATGTACTTAATTGCCGTACGACTGAGTGAGCCCAAGATAGGTCAAGCCTACAAAAAATGGTCTAGATCTGCAAGGATTAGAATGTCTTCCTGTCCATCATATTCCACAGACTTTGGATTGTTCTTAATCTGAAAAAAAGTCAGACGCAGTTCATAAAGCCCATAGATTTCGTTGATTCTCACTTCTCCAATTTATCAGTATAGAAATAATTGTGCACTTCGTTTTATGGTGTTTTGGAAAAACAATAGAAATTCTACTGTTTGTCGGAAGTCAATCGAGCGGCTATAAATGTGCGTAGATAACAACGGTGCATATATTGATTGATTTTATACAGAAAACCTGTTAAAAGAAACATTTTTATTCAGAAAAAAATATTTCATGTGTTAAGACAAAATAATATGTACTAGGTGGTAGATTCGATACTGAGTCGTCTAGGTAGGTACCACCAGTGCCAGATATCGTCCCGTGAAACAAAAGTGATATGCACTTTGTGTTTCGGGATGAGGGCACTGTAGCTAGTAAAATTACCAGGTAGAAGAGGTCTTCTCGGATGTCGGGCACAGTGCGGCATTGGTGAAAAATAACTGACTAGCAGTTGTTGGTCTCCTTCAACGCCGCTCTGTCGTGGATAGGCTTGTCACTTACCATCAGGTGAGCGTCCTAACTACAGTTGCAAATAAACCGTTTGTACCCAAATCTGTGGTTTAAAACCCCTTTTAAATAAATTTAAAACGTGCTAACTAGTTTATTAACAACTTTTTATGCTGAACTACAAAAACACAATAAATGAATCATAAACTTTTTATTAGTTACACGTTTTACAATTTTTTAGGGTTAACAAAGATTAAAAATCTTATATGTGTGTTTATTATTCCTTGCAGCGTCAACGGTTATTATTGCTACTACTAATACTATGATTAAATGAAGGCTCCAGCCACATGCCAGTTTATTGTAATCTTATAGAAAAAAATAAATTTTGAAAATAATAAAATTATTTATCAAATTGAAAAAGATTTTTTAAAAAGTTCTATAATATCTCCTATTACCTAGGAGTAGTGAAATTTGTGTGTATGAACATGTCTGTTTGATTTGGTCTGGTGGGTTATTTTAGAAGCAGTTCGGAGGGAAAATAAAATCCAATTTTGTACTATCAATAGAACTATCTAATGTTACAGTGTCCTTTCGAACTTTCGAAATTATATGTACGTTTATCCGACGCTCTTACAGGCGATGGAAAACATTGTGAGGTAATTTGTGCACGCCTACGAAGAAATTTAAAGCATGTGCGTAAAGTTGGCCATCCCGCCTGAATGGCCTCACCATAAGAAATCGGCATTAAATAAGACCAACAACTGATAGACAGTTATTATTCTCCATCAACACCGCACTGCGCCCGTCACCCAAGACAACAATTAGGTTCTTATACCCGGTAATTTCACTAACTACAGTGCACTCATCCCGAAACACAAAAGTGCACAACACTACCATTTCACAGGACGATAGCTGGCACTGCGGTGATACATACCTAGACGATTCAGTACCGAATCTACCACCTCATCATCATCAGCTCATTAAACGTCCCCACCGAGGGGCACGAGCCTACCCGTATAGGGTGATTAGGCGTGACGACTAAGTCGTCCACGTGGACCAAGTGCGGATTGGATGACTTCACACACAACCTTTGAATCTCTTCGCAGGTGTGCGTGAAGGTTTCCTCACGATGTTTTCCTTCACCGTAAGAGCATCGGATAAGGTACACATATTTTTCGAAAATCCGAAAACACATTGGTGCGTGGCGGGATTTGAACCTTAACCCTTCCGCTAGGAGGGCGATAGTCCATACCATTGAGCCTAGTAAATTACAATTTACATAAAAGTCTCCAACTTGCAAAGAACTTACAACTTTGGTAACAAGGTGACCTAATAAATAGTTAAGACACAAATCATATAAAACAGATATTATCTATGTAATTAATAGGTAACCTGATACAAGTTTTCCGTAAACAGCTTGTCAATGCTGTGTACAAAATTTTATTGGAGGTAATCCCAGTGTCATCTACTGCGAAGTCGGATATATAAATAGGATTTTTTATTTGTTTCGCATACTGAAACGATTGCTTTAATATTCGGTTTTACAAATCAAATTTAATAAAATGACCGACAAACAGAAAGTTGATCTCGAGCTTTTGGAGGAGGATGACGAGTTCGAGGAATTTCCCGCTGAGAACTGGAGTACAGAGGATGAAGATGTGTCCGTTTGGGAAGATAATTTGGAAGACGACATAGTCATCATCATCATCATCAGCTCATTAAACGTCCCCACCGAGGGGCACGAGCCTACCCGTATAGGGTGATTAGGCCTTCCTCGTCCACGCGGGCCCAGTGCGGATTGGACGACTTCACACACAACCTTCGAAACTCTTCGCAGGCGTGCATGAAGGTTTCCTCACGATGTTTTCCTTCACCGTAAGAGCGTCGGATAACGTACATATATTTTTCGAAAATTCGAAAATACATTGGTACGTGTCGGGATTTGAACCTCAACCCTCCCGGTAGGAAGGCGACAGTCCGCACCACTGAGCCACCGACGCTCTACACATACACACGACGACATAGTGCAAGATGATAATCAACAATTGAGGCAACAACTGGAGAAATTGAAAGAGCAAAACAAATCTTTGGAAGAATTAGTTTTAACTATATTAGATGTAAGGTTTTTTCTAATAAATTTGTCTATAGTCATTAGTAAAAGGTACGATCACTGCGCTCAGCCGGCGGTAAGTGATATGCCTGACCATGACAAATGCAGTGTTGAAGGAAATTGATAACAGTAGGTAGTATTTTTATTCCGTCAACACTTTTAGATCTCCTATCTCCGGAAATTTTTGTTACAAATTGAACACGATGGTCAGGACGCTTACCTAATGTTAAGTGATACGCCTGACTATGACAGAGCGACATTAAAGGAGACCAACAACTGATAGACTTTAATATATAATAGATAGAGTTTTAATTCTCCATCAATGCCGCACTGCGCCCATCACCCGAGACAACAGATGTTAGGTCTCTTATACCCGGTAATTTACAAATGAGTGCTGATGGAGTTACCCAAGTTCTTATGTGTTTCCGGGATGTTTTGTTAAAGCCCGAAACTGCTTCTAGATGAATAGAGCGTCGGTGGCTCAATGGTGTGGACTGTTGCCCTCCTTCCGGTAAGGCTGAGGATCAAATTCCGTCACGTACCAATGTGTTTTCGAATTTTCGAAATTATATGTACGTTATCCGACGCTCTTACGGTAAAGGAAACCTACATGCACGCCTGCGAAGAGATTCGAAGGTTGTGTGTGAATTCGTCCAATCCGCACTGGGCCCGCGTGGACGGCTAAGGCCTAATCACCCTATACGGGTTGACTCGTGCCCCTCGATGGTGACGTTTAATGAGCTGATGATAATACATAGTAAACAACCAGACCAACACAAACAAATGTTCATGAACACAAATGTTTGTTCTGCCCAGGGATCGAATCTAGAACACTTGGTGTAGTAACCGATGTCTCAAACATACTAAATGGGTCAATAAATAAAATAATAATGACTCCTAACATTCTCACTTTACACTTTTAGTATAATTTCAAAGAAACATATTGTACCCGATTTAAGCGATTTTCTTTGTATTTGCTAAGTGACCTATTACACGTCGCGTCATGCTAACGCATCCCTTTAAAAGACCTTCGGTATTTCACATAACAGTTAATTAATAACCTTAGACTGCCGTGATACAGTGGTAAGCGACGCGCTTAGGTCGGTAATCGAGGGATGTTAATTCGATTCCCAACGTGAAAGAGCGAGTTATAAACGTTTTGAAAAAATCTAATTTGGAGATTTCGCGCGATGCAATGAAATCCGTTATAACACTCAAATAAGTTATTTATTAAGGGCGTCGGTGGCTCAATGGTGTCGATTGTTGTTTTTCCGATCGGTAGGGTGCAGGTTCAAATCCTCTCTCGCGGCTTCCCTTTATGGGTAGGTTCGTGCCTCATGAACACTTATTTTAAATAAACAATTTCTTTAAGTTTAGGCAGATCGTGTTATTTAAACATAAGTTAATCTTTTTGGGTATCTCAATTCCATTTTTTTTTATAAATAGTTATTTTATGATAACTAATTTTGAATACCGAAAAAAATATTTTGATGATACGTTCAGCCGTCGCGTCCTGGCTACTATTTTAGGACAGTAGTCGTTAACACCTACCAATTCCGCATTGGGCCCGCGTGGTGGGTTACGACCCAATCTGTAACTTGCACTGGAATGCATTAGAGTGATGAAAAAACTGCTGCTGTGTACACTTCTGTGAATATTTTTTTGTTTCTATCTAACATGTAGATAGGATTTTTTTAAATTTTATGAAGTAGCAAGCGTTGGTGGCTCAACGGTGTGGATTGTTACCCTCCCACCGCGAGGGCTGAGGTTCAAATCCCGACTCGTACCAATGTGTTTCCGAATTTTCGGAATTATATTCATGTTAATTGACGCTCTTACGGTGAAGGAAAACATCGTGAGGGAACCTGCGCACGCCTGCGAAGAGATTCAAAGGTTGTGAGTAAAGTCGTCCAACCCGCACTGGGCCTGAGTGGACGACTAAGGCCTAATCACCCTATACGGGTTGGCTCATGCCTCTCGGTGGAGTCGCTAAAAGAGCTGTTGATGATGAAGTAAATAAAAGGCTGTTTTTTACATGTTATTAAGTAGCAAGCATATAAATTTTAAGTAGTAAACATATAAAAAGGCTAACTAAATTAGCCTGTATTCTAATACAAATAAAATCTGAGGTGTAAATATCAAAAGCCTTATATTTTACCACTTTAACAGGTCTCTAGAATTTTTACCGTCCACTCAACAAACAGCAGGTCAATACATCACAATCTGTCAATAGGGACAGATATTGGAAAAAAGTGCTCCATTGATACGTTTTTCTAGTTTCTTTATTTAACTCTGACAATATTGATTTTATGTAGTTATTATATAATAAAATGTTGTATTTTGAAAGTGGATTTTAAGAGTTCGAATCGGAAAGACATTACACGATTGTGTGACGTGGTTTTTAACTTAAAGGTACCGGGCATTACAAATAATTTGTGAATTTACTAGGTGGTAGACTCCGCAGTGCCAGATATCGTCCCGTGAAATAAGAGTGCTATGCACCATAGAGTAACTTATATACTCTGTGCACTTTTGTGTTTCGGGATGAGAGCACTGTAGGTCCGGTGTAACTTGACTCCGGTGACAGGCGCAGTGCGGCATTGATGGAGAATAATAGCTGTCTATCAGTTGTTGGTCTCCTTCAATGCCGCTTTGTGAAAGTCATTCGTATTACTTACCATCAGGTGAGCGTCCTGATCGACCTGTTCACTTCGTATCATAAAAAAAGAATACTAAATTGTTAAAATAAATAAATACCCAAATGATACTGTGCTAAAGCTTCGGTATCCAGAAAATAACCAAGTTGCAAGTCGTCGGTACAAACATTTGTGTACATGAACATGTGTGTTTGTATTGGTGTGTTTTTTTGTATAAATGTATGTTTTTACACAAAAAGTATATGTATGTTTATTAGAGGTTTCAAAGTCAAAGTCAAAATTCATTTAATCAGATTAAGCTTACAAAATGCACTTATGAACGTCAAACAGAATACAAAATATACAGTAAAAGATACATTTAAAATAACAAAGTAAAGCACAGTAATGAATTTTGATACTTGGAAAAAAGCGCTTCGGTGTTTTGGCCTGTTGAGAAAGGAGCACCCAAGAAAACTCAACAGTACAGCCTTTTTTAAACAATGATTTTAATGTACAGATATTTATAAACACTGAAGTAGCTGAGCAGTTTAAGACCATGGTTTTTATCACATAAATATTCGTCAGTAGTATAGTACCCTTTTTTAGAATGTTTTAGTATCCGTATTACAGGCTAATGCTTAGTTTGGGGTTAGAGGGTGCTATATAAATGTCAGTGAATACTTATATTTTCTTTTTAAAATCTGTTGCTTTCACTGCTGGATATAGGTCCCCATTTTGCGCCAGATATCCTGGTCCTCCGCTTTCCTCATCCATCTCCTCGGACAGCTACTAGTTTATGAAGTGGCAAAGATGGCCCTATTGTTTGTATAACTCCTCAACTACGTTGCATTGTTTTATCATACGCCAAGCAAATAAAAAACATAGTTTAAAAGTCAATTTAATAGCGGTACATCAGACTTGTGAGTATCAGTCATTGGTATGGCTTCTACGGTGCCGTCTAGCGGGATTATATGTAATACGATAATTCGAGGTTAAACCCGAATCCCGGGAATATTTCGACATATATTTTTACAAATACTTATGTTTAATATAATTTTTATGTTTATTGTTTACGTATCTTATTTAACATCATCATCATCATTATCATCAGCTCATTAAACGTCCCCACCGAGGGGCACGAGCCTACCCGTATAGGGTGATTAGGCCTTAGTCGTCCACGCGGGCCCAGTGCGGATTGGACGACTTCACACACAACCTTCGAATCTCTTCGCAGGCGTGCATGAAGGTTTCCTCACGATGTTTTCCTTCACCGTAAGAGCGTCGGATAACGTACATATATTTTTCGAAAATTCGAAAATACATTGGTACGTGTCGGGATTTGAACCTCAGCCCTCCCGGTAGGAAGGCGACAGTCCACACCACTGAGCCACCGACGCTCATTTAACATGCTGTGTGTAAACATTTTATTTTAGGAATTCTTATAAATTAAAAATGATTTAAGTTATAAATTACATCAAACTAGAAAAAAATATGACATATTTTTTTTTGGTCCAAAGGGTCCGTAGGGTCCTAGCGCTATTAGGCTTTTTGAGGAAATTTCGCAAAGATAAGTCGACATCACAGGCGACTGAAGATCTGGCAGCTATCGAGGACAAAGAATCAGTCCTAGAATAGAGAATCCTAACGCTAAACGCTGACAGTATTTTCGGAACATAGCCGAAAGGGACTTCTTTTAATTATATTATCTAGTTTTAATAATTTATTTTGAAGTGTAATATATTTTAGCTATCTTCTTTAATTTCACACAGTATCTAACATTTTTCTCTATTCAAGAAAGATATTATGTATAAAGTATAGAGCGTCGGTGGCTCAATGGTGGGGACTGTCGCCTTCCTACCAGGAGGGCTGAGGTTTAAATCCCCACACGTATCAATGTTACGGTGAAGGAAAATATATGTACGTTATACGGTGAAGGAAAACATCGTGAGGAAACCTTCATGCAAGCCTGTGAAGAGATTCGAAGGTTGTATGTGAAGTCGTCCAATCCGTACTGAGCCCGCGTAGACGACTAAGGTCTAATCCCCCTATACGGGTAGGCTCGTGCCCCTCGGTGGGGACGTTTAATGAGCTGATGATGATGATTATGTATAAGTGTCATAATTTAGATTGCATTTTCTTATTGTACCCATAATAATATTATTGAAGTTACTAGTTGTGGATGCCATTAAATAGTAATCCTTGGTCTGCTGGTCTAAGCGATGGGTATATATCGATGTATGCATGCCGAACCAACTGGTTTATATATGTCCAAGCGGGGACTTTTGATAAAAAATATCATGGTTCTGTACAAAACACTTTTTTTTTAAAAGAGTGACTACTGAGTTTCTTGCTGCATTCTGCTCAGTGGAAAACTACCGTCCAAACCAGTGGTAGATCATATGACATTTATAAGTGTTCTGTAAGGACCTAAACTGAATAAACTCTTTTCATTTCATTTCATTCCCTGTAAGTTCGCTCAGTCCCTATTCGCGTATCCGGCGTGTACCAAACCGCTTCCCTCCCCAAACATATTCTAGGCTGATGTTCGAGTCTCACTCTGGGACGTCCTTAGGCTTGTTGAGTAAATTAAGGCTGAGAGCCATCTGGTCTTGCCTCTTGCCCGGTGAAACTGTATAGGCTTAGATGAACAATTCACGAAGAAATATCAACCAAAAAATGTTCGAGCCTCTTGACACATACGTTGACAATGTTATATTTATGACATAAAATTATTTATTAAAATTTTGACTTTAAGGCACTAATAGGATACAAAATAATAAATAAATAATATATATAAATATCCACTGACATTCACACAGCGCCATCTAGCCCCAAGTTAAGCGTGAAGCCTGTATTATGGGTACTAAACAACGGATAAACTTAATTATATATTTTTTGTAAATACATACATATTATATATAAAACACCCAGACCATTACAAACAGACATGTTCATGCACACAAATGTTTGTACTGCCCGGGGATTGAACCCGGAACCCTTGGTGTTGCAGTCGACCTCTCAACCGCAACACCAAATGGGTCGTCAAAAGCACGAGCACACTACAATGTCACTATGACATGTAGCGAGCGACGTGATTATGAATGAAAATTTTGCCCAACTGACGGATGGGCATAATTTTGCCGCGGACACTTCTTGAGTGAGATTGTGAATCTAAATTTATTGTTTATCTAAGTGTACTCATTTAGAAAAATGATATTAAAAATATTTTTTTGTTTCAGATATTCCAAAAATAACCAATATGGACCACAAAGAGTTTCGCGTCAAGGGTATGTATTATCGCAATAGTGTTGTAACCTTTAATAGCCAGTATTCCAGACATAGAAAATCTATCATTTTTGTTGGATATATTTGACGAACCATGTGGTGCAATGGTCGAGACGTCGGCTGCTACACCAAGGGTTCCAGGTTCAATCCCCGGGCAGTACAAACATTTGTGTGCATGAACATGTCTGTTTGTAATGGTCTGGGTGTTTTCTATGTATAATATGTATGTATTTGCAAAAGAGTATATAAGTATGTCTATCCGGTGTTTAGTACCCATGATACAGGATTCACGCTTAACTTGGGGATAGATGGCGCTGTATGAATGTCGGTGTATATTTATATTATTTATTTATTACATTCGTCAGCGGCGGATAAAGGGTTCAATAAATTTATTCTAAGATACCTTTACGCACTTTACTTTTACTAGGTGGTAGACTCGATACTGAGTCGTCTAGGTAGGTACCACCGCAGTGCCTGATATCGTCCCGTGAAACAGGAGTGATATGTAATTTTGTGTTTCGGGATGAGGACACTGTAGCCAGGTAAAATTACCAAGTATAAGAGACCTAACATCTGTTGTCTCGGGTGTCGGGCGCAGTGCGGCATTGACGGGGAATAAAAACTGTCTATCAGTTGTTGGTCTCCTTCAGTGCCGCTCTGTCATGGTCAGGCGTATCACTTACTACCAGGTGAGCGTTCTGACCTTCCTGTACACTTTTACATGAAAAACGCAGCCAATGAATTCAGCAAAAGGCTAATTATGTCACTATATTCTTCAGATTGAAACTATGATGGTTGTAGTTATCCCATCAAAAAAGCGTATAGCACAGCGCAGTGCTTCGGCCCAACTTGTCATACTGTTTGCAAGGCCTGTGTTCTGTAGTGCAACTTATATGCTGGTCTATAGATTATTTGTAGTTCAATCAAAATAAGAATTCTATAAACTCAGTTTAGAAAATTTATGTTACCTGTCAATACTAATTTGTTTATTTAGAAAACACTACTACACACTAAAAACCTTAAAAATTAAATATTATAACTAAAATAAAAAATAAAATAATTAAAAGAACCCCCCTTTGGTAAAGTTCCGAAGACACTGGCAGCGTTACCCCTTTGAATCGCTAAACTAATTCTTTGACCAAGGTAAAAAATAAACTCAGTTATAATTTGTTTCATGATGATTGCAGCAATTATTGTAATATGTTGTTAATTTTTGCTTTAGTATATGTTATATCTAATTAATATTCCGTTCACGTAACATGGGCAATTGATATGGTTTCCAATGATAGTGGCTCCTAATTACTGAATAATTACCGTAATAATATACCATATGAAGGTTAGGCTTGTGAAGATTAAGATGTTTAAATTACAATCACAGATTATTATGTGATTTTAGGACCTTTAGAAAAGGCTACTACACAATGGACGAATATTTATCGGATAAAGATGTGTGGTCTTGCACATAGTGTTCCAGTTACAAAATCTTTGTAATAAATTATTGTAAAGTTATGTGTAGGTGAATGACAAAACCCTGTAACCAATGATATAAAAAGTTAGAGTGACTATTGAGTTTCTTGCCCTTCTCGAAGATCCTACTTATTCCGAACCGGTGGTAGAGTCATAAAAATATAATAATAATATCAATTGACGATTCAAAAGTATCTGTAACAGATTTATTTGAATATATTTTTTTGTTTGTTTGATGGTATACTCGTAATTATTAATCGAAATCAATCACTCTAAGAGTGGAGCGAGTCACAAAAGATCTTCTAGGTCGAAGTGACTACAGGTCTGTATAAGCCTGAATAGCCCTCAAAACCCAAATAATAATAATATTAAAGCTTTTCATATAAATATTATTATGTTCTGTAAATATATTCATATTAATTACTAAGTGCATGCAAGAGCGTCGGTGGCTCAATGGTGTGGACTGTTGCCCTCCTACCGGGAGGGATGAGATTCAAATCCCGCCATGTACCTGTGAGTTTTCGAATTTTTGAATTTATATGTACGTTATCCGTCGCTCTTACGGTGAAGGAAAACATTGTGAGGAAACCTGCGCACGCCTGCGAAGAAATTAAAAAAAGGTTGTGCGTGAAGTCGTCCAACCCGCACTGGGCCCGCGTGGACGACTAAGGCCTAATCACCCTATACGGGTAGGCTCGTGCCCCTCGGTGGGGACGTTTGATGAGCTGATGATGGAAATGCATTTAGCTGGAAAAATACTCTGTGAAAATAAATAAATTATAATGTTTTCATATATATTATTATATACTGTAAATACATTCTTATGCATCTACTAAGTAAATACATTTACTATAATATTTGAAATAGAAATACCAGTATTGAAATATGTATTTGTTTATACTATTTAAATAAATAAAATTGGCCATAAATTTACATCGAAAAGTTCATAAAGTACATTTTCTAAAAGAATAAAATTAACACCCATCTTCGTAAACACGGTCCGAACGACCCCATAAACGGATTTGCAACACGCAATATGAACTGGTTGAATCCGGTCTCCGCGATCCGGATACATTTTATTGCTCAATATCGACGGGTTGAATTCAAAGTCAAATTGATTTGGTATCTGTATGCTGATTTAATGCGAAAAGAAAGAAAGAGATTTACTTCAAACATATTCTGTCTGTTACAAGCAAACATTATTTTGCCAAGCGAACTATTATTAACTCATTAAATGTGCTCAGATTAGGCCCGTATCGTAGAGACCCAAGCATTTATCTTTACTTAAATAGAGTTAGAAAGGGATGCCGCTTTTCGTATATAGCGCTATCCTTTTCTATCTTTATTTAAGTAAAGATCAAGTTGAGTCTTGTTATAGAATACGGGTCTAAATATAAATACATATTTCGTTTATGTTAACTGTGTCCCCGAAATTACACCATGTTTTTTGAAACACAAGCCATACTGTTTTTAGGTTTTATTCTAACATAATCTATGGCTCTGTTGACAGATGCGCGCCGAATGTTTTAATATTTTGTGGTTTTCCATACAAAAACTGGCCGAATTTGACACACTTGTTGTTAGCGAGACTCCGTCCGTGTCCGTGTGCGATTTTCCAAGTGTGCTTCAAACATTTGACAAGTTTTCGCGTCCTCTCTCTAATATATAACTCTCTCTTTATTTTTATAGATACTGATATCCTGCTAGGTACCCAGTCACCAAGAGTGGATTTATTCTTTCACTATAGTAATTTCACTTTAGTAGATTTTAATAAAGTGATAAGGTATGTTAGATAAATAGATGTAGAATAGAGCTGGTCAAACACCATTACAATTATTTAGCTCCCCTACTTTATAATAAATATAATAAATAAAGAATTAAATATTGACCCCTGAACATATTTAAATTTAAAGCTGTTCTAACTGAATGGCTACTTAATCTTAATTATAATTGTGTGGAATCTTTGTTGAAATAATGTATGTTTTCAAATTGTATTATATACACACTTATGTAACTATATTAAGGTAAGTTAACATGCACATACACACACACACGCGCGCGTACACACGCACATACAATACACACGCACACGCACACAAAAGCACTATTTTTTAAGTTTTGGGATTAAGATAAATTTTGTATTATTGTTTCTTTTATTTTTTGTAGTCTGAAACGTCTATCTTCGAGGCGGGTGCTAATGATTGCGACACAGTCTTTGACTAATGCGGTCACTAACGCAATAATGTTTGATAAGTTTGTTTTAAGTTTCAATAAAGATTTTTTATTATTAATAATACCCTAAGCCCTACCGTGGACTGTCATGTGATGTTAAAGTAATAAATTATTTATCTCAAAAAATGCTAACAATAGAAGTGTCTTTAAAACTGTTAATCGAAAACTAAAGCCCTTTGTGCTCAATCGGTTCTTTGAAAGCTTTACACACAAGGGCTTTCGAACGGAAATAGAAAGCCATCGGACAATCTTCAATGTACAGAAACAAATTGTATTTGAAGTAGATTTTTTCCTGCTTGAAAACAATGGTTAGTAGGTCTTATAGTATCGTGTTGATATAGCATGATGGTGCAGGTTCAAATCCCGCCAAGTACTCGTACCAACGTCTTTTCGAATTTTCGGAATTATATGTACGATTGTCTGACGCACATATGGTGAAGAAAAACATCGGAGATAAACCTGCGCACGCCTGCGAAGAGATTCAAAGTTTGTGCGTGAAGTCGGCCTATACACACTATTAATGGGGACGTATGTTTAGCTGGTGATGATGACTTTCAATCTAACCAGCCTATTAAGACCCACTGCACAGATATTTTTTTTATCCCACATCATTATCAACAGCCCATTAAACGTCCCTACCGAGGGGACGAGCCTACCCTATAGGTTGATTAGGTCTTAGTCGTCCACGCGGGCTCAGTGCGGGTTGAACGACGTCGAACACAACCATTGAATCTCCTCGCAGGCGTACGCAGGTTTCCTTGAGACGTTTTCCTTCAACGTAAGAGCGTAGAATTATCTATCTATTCAACCTATCGGTTTAAGCGTAGGATAACGTACATATATTTTGAAAATTCGAAAACACATTGCTAAGTGGCGGGATTTGAACCTTAGCCCGCTAGGAGGACAACAGTCCACACCATTGAGCAACTGACGCTCTATCACACCACAATTAGTATACAAAGCACCTTACCTAACCCTTTGTTCCAGCCAAAGAGATGGTAGACTATATAGCCGATTACCTTGAGAACATTCGAGAGCGCCGCGTGTATCCTAGCGTGCAGCCGGGGTACCTCCACAAGCTGCTGCCAAAGGAAGCCCCGAATGCTCCTGAGGGATGGGACGACATTTTCAAGGATGTCGACGAGCATATCATGCCTGGGGTAAGAGAATTTTGGTTTCAAAAGTTTACCATAAGGCCTTATGCCTATTACCTTACCGTAAGGTACATACAATTTGGTACATCCATTTGAAAACCTGAAACACCCATTGTTGAGAATAAGTGTGCTATTGAAATAGTATTTGTCGAAATTCAGAATTAAAGCCCTTATACCCGGTAATTTAACTAGCAACAGTGCCGTCATCCTGAAACACAAAAGTGCATAGCACTCTTATTTGATGGAAAGATGTCTGGCACTGCGGTGGTACCTACCTAGACGACTCAGTATCGAGTCTACCACCTAGTAAAACTTACTTAAGGAACTAATATATAATATAAGGGAGGAGGAGCCTCCCCGTGTGGTCAGTCTAGTCGGTAACGGATAATGGCTGATCCTTTTACTAAGATATGGTCTTTCAAGGAAAAAGACACTTTTCAATACCAGTTGATTGTAATTACAATTATTTACTAGTAAATTCGGCCATTTCTATTGACATAGAGGTATTCTTTAAACTCGATAAGAAGAAGACTTAAGTAACTTAAACAAATATTTAAAAATACGTTTGCCCACAGTTGGTCCACTGGCAGAGTCCACACATGCACGCGTACTTCCCAGCTTTGACCTCATACCCTTCCATCATGGGAGACATGCTGTCCAGCGCCCTCAACGTCCTTTGCTTCACTTGGGTAAGTTTAATTCTATCATCAACATTATTTAATTAACTAAACGGGTAAAAAAAGTTACAATCTTTTGTTGTCTTATAATTTCATTAAAACTTTTTTAAAATATAAAATAACCTTTTTTACCCAGGGTAAATAGCTATCCAATGGTGAAAGATTATTGAAATCAGTACGGTTTTTGAGATTGGCCATTACAAACATGGACACAAAAATACAAATATTTCCTCTTTATAATATCAGTGCAGATATGCGTAGACACATGTGGTGTAGTGGATTAAACGAAGAGTTGATACTATCAAATTGACAAAGTAGGTACGTATACTTAACAAAGTAATGCTTATGCACAAAGTTTGTACTGGTTGGGAATTCAACCCAAACTCTTTTACATAATATCAGTTTTCTATTACACTATGTCGTCAAAAAAGTAACAACATTTTACTCACGACAACACCCTCGTACCCAGGCGTCGTCACCGGCTGGAACCGAACTTGAGACCATTGCAATGAACTGGCTGGGCAAACTACTCGGCCTGCCCGATTGTTTCCTTAACGAGAAGAATGAAAGTCCTGGAGGTGGAGTCATACAGGTAATTTTATTTACATTTTAAATCTAGGTTTAGACAAACGAGCGAGTGGAGCAAAGGTCGCTGGTGGAGGCTGGATGAGAACAGCAGAGGATCGGAATATCTGGCGCAGAATGGTGCAGACCTATGTCCAAGAGTCCATTGCAATAGATCGAAGAGGATAATGAGAAAGAATCTTGCCACTTATCTTTTTATCCAAAAGGGGCACATTCCTTGAAATTAAAGCTTTACCCAAACTGCGAGATTTAATATCATTGGATTGCCCTAATAATGTTTGATGGGTCAGGACACGTATAAGGAAGGTTGACCTTAACCAGAAAAGATTGTGTAAGGCCCCTAAACTACCAAGCAGCAGGTAGGAAAAAGGTGGGATCTAAGGCAAGAAACTGTCTCAGCATACCCCGATCACATCCCGACCCAAAGTACAAAATGTAAATAATGAAGAAAATAATGGCATTTTCTAATGAATCCAGGCACAATTTAAAGCCATTTAAAACCATAATTGACAGTGAAGAGATAAATAAATCGATAGAGATATCTGATTGACTTTCTATAAAGCTTAATGAAGTATAAACATCCCCTTAAAGAACAAAAACGTTGTTAAAAATCAAAGCTTCTACGAGGATTTTTAGGGAGCTATAAGGGTAGTTATGCTTCTATGTTTTGTCAGCTAAAAATTTAACTTTGATGTTGTAACATAAATTGGGACCATAGATGGCGTTGTATGAATGCCTGTGGATACATATTTGTTTTTATCTTTGTTTATTTTACGTGTTTCAAGACTCTAGAGTCTAGATTCTCGACGAAGATAGAATTTGTATCTTTTGATTTATGGAGGCATTTTTTAATTGATCCTATAAATAAATATGTGTAAAAAATACAGGTTTAGTCTTAACATTGTGGAATAGTTTATGTTTCGTAGTTTAATATATGATTAATAAATCGATCTTGCATCCTCACATTTTTGCACTCTTGTATTTCGGGATGGGTAGCTAGTGAAATTACCGGGTATATGAAATCAAACATCTGACGTCTCGAGCGACGGGCGCAGGGCGATATTGACGAAGAATAATCATTAACTTATATAGATATATTCATAATAATCACTTAATATACATATATTCAGTCACCCGGTACTTGTACTTTATAGTACACAGTTGCCACTGTGCTATCAAGAAACCCACTCAGAAGGTCCAACTCTACTATGTTTTCTTCTTCACCAGACAACGGCAAGCGAGGCGACCCTAGTCAGTCTTCTGGCAGCCAGAACCAAGGCACTAATGGAGCTGGCAGAGCTGAACTCTGATCTCCAATCCGCCGAGATGCTGGGCCACCTCATCGGGTATTGCTCGGATCAGGCCCACTCTTCAGTCGAGAAAGCCGGCTTAATTGGTAAGTTTTTAATGACAAATAATATTTATTTATTGACATTACTTCTTAGGTATACTAAAAAATGTATAAGTACTTACTTATTATTATTAAAAGTATAAGTACTTAACTTATTTTAATTCTGACTGTTATCCCATTCCCCCTTTAACCAATTCATTTGCCCCATGCGCGGAGCACTAACATAATATTATAATAATTAAATTACAAAATAATCTTAAACTAAAAAGAGTACGGACCATGAGTCTGTAGATGCAATTTTATTAATTAAAAAAAAGTATAAGTTGTTACCAACTACATTCATCATCAGCTCATTAAACGTCCCCAATGAGGAGGAAGAGCCCGCCCCGTATTTGTCATATCGAATTTTTGAAATTTTATGAACGTTTATCCGACGATCTTACGCTGAAGGGAAACGTCGTGAGGATACCTGGGCATGCCTACAAATAAACTCAAAGGTTGTGGGTGGATTCGGCCAATCCACACTGGGCCCGCGTGGACGACTTAGACCTATAAACTCTTTACGGGTAGGCTCGTGCCCCTCGGTGGGGACTTGTAATGAGCTGATGTGATGATGACCTGCCGATTGGTGTGTTTAAACGGTAACCATTCGAACTAGTAGCCAGGACGGCTAACGTGTCTTCTAAAGCATATTATAGATAATATTTGCCCGTTACTCATCCAATTATCGACCATTGCAATTGTTATTTAACTGGAACGATGTTCAACCTACCTGCACAATGATTAATTGGGGTTATGTGGTATGCACGCCGTGTCGTAAGCGGCAGATTAAAGTACAAGAAGCACCACCTCTACTCATTCCATGGATGCTGTGAGAGGTGGCAAAACATTGAGCTGGAAACGGGTGGAAGCACTCTCTTATTCAACCTTACCTGTTATAGGTACTGCTTTAGAGATTATAGAAAACCCTCACCATAGGTGGGGAAGTACTAAGTCAAGCAGCTGTAAGGTGTCAGAGAAGCAAAAAGGAAACAAGTCACAGTACAAGATAATAGACAGTAGCTATATAAGGAGTACTAAAGAGTACTTTGTAAGAGTAAAAAAGAGCCTATGCTCATTTTTGTTAGAGAAACTACATGCCTCAAACGTATCATATCATTATAAGCTAAGTAAAAAAACGTACATCCGCTGGCCGTTGGAGCAGACGAGTTCTCGAGTGGAGACCGCGTCTTGGCAAGCGTAGCGAAGGACGCTCGGACCGATGGACCGACTTGCGAAAGGTCGCTGGTGGAAGCTGGATGACGAAAGTGGAGGACCGGTTTATCTGGCGCAGATTAAGGGAAACCTATGTTCAGCGGTGGAAAGCTACAGGTTATAGAGAGAGCGAGGGAGAACGAAACAGTTTATTTGTTACAGGTTTGGTAAGACTGCGGTATATCGAGTCGGATGAACACCAAAGCATGAGGGGAGACAAGTTGGAGGAAGCCATTATGAGCGACAAAGCTAAAGGACTGGTGCCATTCTGGGTAAGTTTTTTAAGATATGACCGAGTATATTTATACAGGATGTTTGGCGCATGGAATGACAGGATTTTTGGGGGTCTTACGCTAGACGTAGGTAACGTCTAGCATAAGTACGTTCACGGTAATTGAGATATATTTTTTTTATTGTTTTCTTCAAATACCCAAAATCATATCTTGAAATCGTCATATCTTTTTATTTGTTATTAAATACCGCAAGATGATTTGTCCTTGTATACTCAATAAATGTTTACTTGATATTATTCATATCGGGAAAATAATTAAGTAATTAAAAAAACATCAAGAAACTTAAGACGTTACGTCTACCGGAGAAAGTAGCGTTAGACCCAAAAAATCCTGTAGGTCCATGCGTAAAACATCCTGTATATGATGTAGAATTAAGAACCGATGGGGTAGGAAGGCTGTCCAATCGTCCATCTACTGGGAAATGAAAATAAATATTAATAACAGAAGGCATTATTTTTCCGTCAACACTGTTCTGAGCCCGTCGCCCGAGACGACAGATACGGTAGTAACGACGGCATAAGTCGTCCACTCGGGCCCAGAGCGGATCGACCGACTTTACGCCAACCTTTGAATCTCTTCATAGGCGTGCGCAGGTTTCCTCATGATTTTTTCCCTTACCATAAGAGCGTCGGATAAACGTACATATGATTCTGAAAATTCGAAAATACATTGGTACGTGGCGGTATTTGAACCTGCACCCTCCGGATCGGAAACAGTCCACACCAATGAGCCACCAACGCTCATATTAATTAACAATAATTTATAAGCAGGCGAGATTCATAACAATTATTTTCAATGTTTAATCGCCTCAACGTCCCTTGCGTCTCATATTTTATAAGACACTCAAATCACTAGCCTAGCAAGGGATTATTTGTTTTCATTCTCAAACCTATTCCCGGTTTGGTCCCGGCGGGAGCAATTTGTTCCCGGCTTACAGAATAGCGGACCCGGACCGGGCCAATTAAGAAATGGTACTAGATTTAAAACTGTAAATATAAGCTGACAGGACTTTACGTCAAGTGTAGAGTATTATGAAGAAAGTAATTTAAAGTTATGAATTTTTAATTTTCTTTTAACAGCTTATTATTTTCAGATTTACGTCAAATTCAAATTCTATTTATTAAATTAAAGCAATGCTTACGAAAATCATTTTGATTGCTAAAGCAGATCAAAATATAAATTTGATAGTTAAGCAAAAGCGCTTCAGTAGTTGAGGTTTCTTAAGAAACAAGCGGTTAGGAAAACTCATATAATAGTATATATATATAGTACTCATATATATAGTAGTAGTACCTCCAACCAACCTAATATCAAAGTAAATTATTATTGCCTTATTTTATACAATGACTATTGGAATATTTTAACTTCTATTCTTAAGCTATCGTCCTGTGAACGTGTGTGTGTGCGTAAAACAGGAGTGTTATGCACTTTTGCCACATGTATTAGTGTGAAGATTGTAGAACGTGTACTGAACAACGGATAAACATACTTATATAATTTTTATGTAAATACATATTATACATAGAAACACAAACCAATACAAACAGACATGTTCATGCACAAAAATGTTTATACTGCCCGGGATTCGAAGCCGGAACCCTTGGTTTACCCGATATTTTAACCATTACACCAAATGGATCGTTGTCGTGGATTATAGAATAACTACATAGCTAAACTTTCAGTCAGGCTATGTGATAATGAAGTTAAAACTTCATTCAGGTGATAGTTGCTTCATGCAAGCCTATCTCGCGTCATTTGCTTTATAATGAGCTAAGAATCGAATAATATTTTTGATAGAGTCCGTTATAGGTCATGCCTGTAATAGTTTTTTGCACGCGGAAACAAGTGCAAACTATTGAAAACGGAGGACTGGTATTTCTGGGGCAGAATGGGAGGTTCCAAATCCCCTAATATTGCCCAACATTGGGTGAGGTCTTAATCCAGCATATGAGTGTTATTTTATTTACTTATTAACTATTACATTACATTATTCGGTAACTAAAATATATTACACCCTAAAAACCTAAAAGTAAATAATTGTGTTATTTTTTTTTATGTTACGAAGTGTACAAGCGTCGGTAGCTCAATAGTGTGGACTGCCGCCTTCCTACCGGAGGGCTGTGGTTCAAATCCCGACACGTACCAATGTCTTTTCAAATTTTCGAAAATACATTATCCGACGCTCTTACGGTAAAGGAAAACATCGTGAGGAAACCTTCATGCACGCCTGGGAAGAAATTCAAAGGTTGTGCGTGAAGTCGTCCAATCCGCACTGGGCCCGCGTGGACGACTAAGGCCTAATCACACCCTACACGGGTAGGCTCGTACTCCTCGGTGGGGACGTTTAATGAGATGATGATGATGATGAAGTGTACAAGACGATTAGGACGTTCACCTGATGGTAAGTGATACGGCTAGTCATGACACAGCGGATGCCGCGCTGCAACCGACAGACGATAGATGTCTCTTAAACGCGGTAAGTTTGCTATTAATAGTATATTTTACTATATTAGTTAATTTTACTATTACTAGTTAATTTTACTATAAATTGTAAGGTTCATGGTAAAATTACCGGGTACAATAGTCTTCATTAAACATCGTTGTAAAAAGTCGATGAAAACCAATGCACCGGTTTAATCTTAGGATATTGGGTCGTGTGTGGGTCACACAAATGCACATTATTGCTTTGTGTTATTTCACCGAAACCCACCATCGGGATTCAATTCGTATTTTATTATTTTATTTTATGCGGAATACCAGCAGCATTAATACAGTTTGTTGAATCACAATTTGAAGTACAAGTTATGTCGAGGCTGTTGGTAGATATTAGCAAATTATTTCTTAATGACAGATACGTAAAGATAACCATAACAAGCCAGTGAGGAAAAATAAAAATAAAGTTTTAAAATCTACAAACCAAACTTGAAGCAGAGATGTCTTATAAAGTTGTTTATTCTTTTTTGATAAACTTTTCACTGTTAGCCGCTTTGTCTATTCAACCTATCGCAGTCCACTGCTGGACATAGGTCTCCCCCATTTTGCGCCAGCCGCTTTGCCGTATAAAAAAAAAAACTTTTTTTTGCAGGTGTGTGCAACCCTTGGCACCACAGGGTCGGTGGCATTTGACAACCTCCGGGAGATTGGTGAGGTCTGCCAGCGCCATGGGACTTGGCTCCACGTCGATGCAGCATACGCTGGTAGCGCTTTCATCTGCCCTGAGTACCGGTAAGAGTTCTAGCTACCATGTATTCCAGTATTTTGCTTTGATAGGAAAATGAATGAGGATATTTTGTAAAAGTTGGTCAGAATTACCAGTATATACATTTAAAATCTAAGTTTCAGCTTGTCTTTTGAAGAAAGAAACACTACAGCGTAGACTTAATGACAAAAAAAGTTTGGCATTCGACATTTTTTTTTGCTTCCCCAATAAATTATTGGGGATTGAAAAAAGTAACTATTTAGTTTCTTACCGGAGTCTTATCAACAGAATTAACTATTTATTGATGATTCAAAAGTATCTTGGAAAGACTTAACGCATTCCCTGCATCAAAAAAAAGACAATAGTAAATTGATTGTCAAAACGCACGAGTGCGTGGTGAGGCAGCTAACCTGTTAATTGAAAAAAAAAAGTTTGTGTTTCAAGAACATCATTCTATCTTCTTTCCAGTCATTGGTTGGAGGGCGTGGAGGCGGCAGATTCCTTCGCCTTCAATCCTTCCAAGTGGCTGATGGTGAACTTTGACTGCACTGCAATGTGGTAAGTTCTTTTCTCAATAACTAGGAGGAGGAAAATTGTAATACAACAAACTGTGTTATACAACAATCCGACATAGCCCGCCGGATCAGCAAGTTGAAGTGGCAGCGGGCTGGTCACGTATGCCGCAGATCCGATGGCCGTTGGAGCAGACGAGTTCTGGAGTGGAGACCGCGTCTCGGCAAGCGTAGCGTAGGACGCCCTCTGGCCCGATGGACCGACGACTTGCGAAAGGTCGCTGGTGGAGGCTGGATGAGAAAAGCGGAGGACCGGGATATCTGGCGCAAAATGGGGGAGACCTATGTCCAGCAGTGGACTGCGATAGGTTGAATTGATTGAAACTGTGTTAGTGCTGCTGGTATTCAGAATAATTAAAATAAAATAAAAATAGTCACTAGTTGAGTAAAAACCCTTTTGTAGGGTTTTGTGCAGCTTTGGCCTGCGGTAGTACACCGTTCTCAACTTTAGGTTAAATACTCTTAAAATTGAGTTCTTTTAACTTAAACCCGACTTACTACGAATCTCAGTTAATTCAGTGTTAAGTTTTGTTATATAGATTTTTTTTGTCTCCAGGGTGAAAGACAGCACAGCTCTGCACAGGACTTTTAACGTGAACCCCATATATCTTCGTCACGAGAACTCAGGTGATAAAATGTTCATTAATAAAATGTATATTTACTTCAACATCTATTCCCCATTGATTGGAAGGAACAATTTCGCCCCTGTTCGCCGTATTAATCTTAATTTGTTGTTTTAGACTGCACTTTCTCTAGTGTAGTATATACTTGTTTATATTATTATGTTATAATTATCACTACATTTAGGTATCTTCAAAAGGTTTGATTAAATATGTTCAGTTCATGTTTCATCACATCAAATTTGGTTTTTGTATCTAACATACAATACTTAAAGAAATTTTGATAAGATCAAAATGTTTCTTTTTTTTACAGGCAAGGCGATCGATTATATGGTATGTATTAAATTCTGAGTTCATTTGTACTTTTTGTATTTTGTCTTCTGTTAACTTTATTTATTTGACGTTTATTAAAAAATTATCCTTCGTCATATTTTAATTACTTTTTGAAATTTTTCCGCTTTTCCCTTTTAACTAAATACTTTGTTCCTATGTTTTACCCAACACTCCTTTTCTTTTTAAATTTCTTTGATTTGTTTCGTTTATGTAGTTCGGAAACCAAAAAACAGGAGTAACTGAGTCGGCTATCCCAGAAATTGATATATCACCCAAGATCGAAATTGATATATCCAACGAAATCCTAAATGCGGACCTAACCGTGCCTATCAGTGAAGATCATAACTCCGCTGATGGCTCCATCGCGTCTGGATCTGGGGAATCAAGTGATCTTTACGATGACTCATCATCAGATGAATCAACTCTGCACGGGTACAGCAAAATGGCCGCGGGCTGTGGTAAAAAGATTCAACTTGAAGATCCTAATAAGAAAGAACTTTTAGTAAGAATCATACCAAGTATTTTGGTGACGGGAAACTTAACGATTTTTTGCATGAGTGATATATTTTCTAAGATATTCTTTAATATAATTATAAATTTCCTATTAATGAAGATCCACTGCAATCTTATATTCTTCCGGAACAATATATTTATCTTCTAAATCGCAGAAAGCAAAAGTTATTTTGAAGAAAAATAGTGCCATTTTCTAGTGAAAAAATAAACTTACAGATAACGCTTGTGATTTTGCTTTTCAATAGTATTTAATATTGCTTTTATATAACAATGGTGGTGGAAAATATGGTGCGTGAATGGTTTATTGCATTGAAAGTTCAAAATGTTCAAAGCATTCTCTAATTTATTTAACCTTTTTACTATATTCTTTTTTATCAGTCCTAGAACGGACTGAAAATCTGAACAGTAGACTAGACAAAATCTATACTATGCCTTTAAAACTATCAGCACCTGCAGTAGCTATACAATATGCTAAGCTGAAGACATCTTTTCAAGCAATCTATTGCTTCATCAAAGTTCTTAATCGATTCAGATTGAATTTAATATGGAATCAAAAGTATCTCCCATACATCTGTTATCATGAGATATCTTCTTCATTATCTACGACTAGCCTTAATTGTCCTAGTGTAGGGCACATTTCATCCTATGTAGCATAGCTTCAAAAGAAACTTGATTTGTAGACCTAATCTGCTTAGGGCCTGCGAGGTGGTTTACGTTTATTACTATTTGTTATCAAATGTATTTTTATCTACAGCACTGGCAAATCCCATTGAGTCGCCGCTTCAGGGCTTTGAAACTGTGGTTCGTCTTGAGGAATTACGGAGTAGTTGGTTTGCAGAAGCATATTAGGGAGGTAAGTGTCAGAATTATTTAGTTTTTATGTTATTGGTCAAAGAACTAAGATTTGAGTGATTTACGTGTCAGGTATCGCAGAATTTTACTTCTAACTACTCAATAAATAAATTTATCCACTTATCTACATTACACCCAATGTGTGGTTTTAGGTACAGTCCAAAATCCTCATAGCCATGCTATGAGGAGTTTGGATTGTATGTGGAATATATGTATATGGAAGCTCTTCTCATTCTTTAAGTCACATTGACATGTCTCATTCCTTTCAGAGTGTACGACTGGCTCAGAAGTTTGAAGCTCTCGTACTGGCTGACCAACGCTTTGAAATACCACAGCCTAGGAATCTAGGTAGGTTGTATACGTTTTTATAAAGATGTGTTTTTTAAGAATATTTTCAGGTATGGGTAACACTAATTTACACACTAGTTCTTGTACTCATTTATTTCTTTTCTCCCTCTTCTTTATATAAGGGAACAGACTTTTCTAATTCAAAGTAAGGCGTCCATAGGTGATATTACTTACCACCAGGAAACGGTCTGTTCGAATCTTTAGCTACGAAATACAAAAAATTTCAAGCTATGTACAGTTAACCTATGACTGCAAATTCCACCCTTAAAGCTGGCACACAACTGTCATAGCGGTCGTGACAAAAAAAGCGATAATTTGAGGTACTTACTTAAATACTGTCTCCCTCTGGTTAATCAGTCAAGACCTTGTAATCATAACTTATTCCCCATTACAGGAATGGTGGCATTCCGCATGAAAGGTGACAACGCATTGACGGAGCGTCTGCTGAAGAAGCTGAATGCTAGGGGTTTCATCCACGCAGTGCCTGCGTGCTTCAAGGGCGTTTACGTCATCAGGTTCACAGTGACGTCACAGAGAACCACCAACGAGGATATTTTAGGTAAATACCAATGCATATTTGTCGTGTGGGAGCTAAATACTGTAACTCAGACATTTGGAAACTGTCTCGGTGATCCAGTGTCCCGAGTGTAAGAGTTTTGCGAGATCCATAAGTCCTAACTTCGAATCCATTGTGCCAAAACCAAATTAAGTAAAAAAATATGGGAAGGCCCTGCATCTGGACGTTAGACTGGTTGATTGGATTGGAAGCTTTTCCCATTTTGCTAAATATTTACCACTGCCAAGAAATTTGTTAGGCTAGTAATATATCTGTTTTACAGAGGACTGGAACGAAATCAAGGTGGTCGCTTCTGAGATACTGCTTGACGTGTTTGGATCTGAGAATGGAAATATTGTAGTCCCGAAGAAACCCAGGATATCACTTAAAGGTAACATTTTTAACTACTCGCGTTATGTTTCGTATAGTGAATGAATTTGCCAGACCGCCCATAACCGTGTAGGTTTTCCCATTATAGCTTAAATATTTCCATTATGGCTCATTTTGCTTCAAAATTTTCCATTATGGTTCAATTTGCTTTAAATTCCATTATCGTTCATTGAAAGATCGGTATTTCACATTTGCTCGTTTGGAGTTGCATCTGCTTGCTTACCTTTGATATAAATACAAAATAAACCCGGGAAGATTATGGCAAAACTCTTTATTTCGTAAAGAAAGCCTTAGCAATGAGTTCAACGAGCTATAAAGGGCTGTTAAATAAACTTTCAGTGTTTAAATCACCTGGTTGGTCGGCAAATAATATTCTGAAATGATGGGCATTATTAGCCATTATATAAAACCACCGAACCAGGCTGAAGAACAATTTACTTTCTAAGTGGTAGACTCGGTACTGAGTCATCTTTGTAGATTCCAACGCAGTGCCGATATGGTCCCGTAAAATAAGAGTGTTATGTACTTGTGGGTTATTGTAGTCATATTAATTTCTCCACACATATGTTAGGCCACCAAGCCCCCCCCCCCCCCCCCGCAACGTCCTAAGCCGAGGATCGAGTACCGTTCGGGAACGCCCTTGGGCTCGTTGTGTAAATGTTTAAGGTTGAGAGCCATCTGCGCTCGCCAATTACCCGGTGAAGCTGTAAAGGCCATTTGTGGCAAAAAGCAGTAGTCAGTTCGAAAAAAAAATCCTTCAACACTGACTCTATCATGTTCATGCGTATCACTTACCACCAAGTTGTTCGTTCACCTGTCCCGTCAACTTTAATGTCTTAATAAATTAGGATCTCTTACGCCAAGACTTATATAGCTATATGTATTCGATAAAGCAAAGAAAATCAACGCGTTATTTTTTAGTGTACGCTTTAATTACAGAAACCCGCGAGTTGAACGCCACCTTCGGGACGAGTCTGCTTCTAGCCAACTCACCCATGAGTCCGAAGATTGTGAACGGTACCCATGCAGCCATTTGTGATTATGAACAAGTATTGACATCGTGCGCTCAGACTTTCGCCCAACTCAAAATGGAACCAAAAGACAGTCCTGGTAAGGATCAAAACGCTTTTTTATGAGTCAGCAACAAAACATATAGCCTCTAGGTAAGTGTTCAGGACAACTGAGAGGTTGATTTAGGAAGTTTATATGGTGAAGTGGCATAGCGTATGATGGCATACTACCCTATGAACTAACAAATTGCAACAGGACGCTGGTGGAGGATATACGGGGTAATTGTTAACAATTTTAAGAAATAGCTTTTAAGCAGTTTTAAAAATATATATATTTGATTCGCTTTCTATAAAAAAAAACATCCAAAACACGTGCAAGAATAGTAGATTGATCTAAAAATTTATAATCGGCAGAAAAAATAATGTCAAGATAATTCACGTCATTAATTGCAATCGATACCTATATTATTTCATTGTTAAAGAAGTTAAATTAAAAATAAAATCTGGTAGAAAGGTTTTTGCAACGATGATGCAATTCCTAAACTTATTAAAGGAATCACAAAATTAATTTACTTAATGCGAAACTATGCCGGGAGAAATAGCTTTTATGCATAGAGTTGATTTTACAAGAACTATAATTAGATCTCCATAAATACAAGTTCCTATTTTTTTTACTAGGTGCAATAAGGGTGGTATTGGCATGGCATAAAAAAAGATAATAATAATGTCAAAAATATGAAACGTATAACAAAGGAAAGTAGCATAGAATATATACGTAAAGGTTTTAGTTAATTATGCCTAAAATTGAGAATACACGTAAATAGTTAATTAAGACAATGATTTAAAATTACATATTTTGGAAAAATATGTCACTCTTTTTTTACAGTAAGTAGTGAAATCAAAATTATACATCAAATGAATCACGAATAACACAACAAAGGATTCTGAACGCGGTTTATTCAAGGCGCTTTAGCAGGGTTTGTGAACCCTGTATAGGAGGGTTGTACAGGGGTTGGAAGTTTCTACGCTGCTAAAAGCACGATGGCTAAGTTTCCCTCGCTTTCCGCTAGATAGAGTTATACTCCTTTCACTCGCGCTAACAAACCGTTTCGCTAAATAACTCAGTCTGCCTGCGAAATTGTTCATGTTAGCGATGGTTTAGCTATGTAAGATTTATTATTAATATCATGTAATCTCGTAGAATTCTGTGTATGTACAATAACTATAATGTTGCTAATCGAAATAACTAGACACTTTGCGCGTTTGTTCTATAGGCAACATTAGGTAGGAGTAGGTCGATGTTAGTATTATAAGATACCCATCGAAAAATCTAATTTCAAATTAGACAATTTTTGAATGGCAACACTCCTTCTTCGTGTTGCCAGCTAAATCTATAAAATAAAACTATGTTTAGAATTTACAATCATTAAAAGGAAATGTCATAGAATTACATTTATCAACTTTTCGAGTAATGGAACGAACTTTCGCAGATAATTTATTTATATCGAGATAATTACCATTCGTGGTTAAATTGACGAATAACGTCACTCAAAGTGGCCGTTAGAGCAGACGAGTTCAGGTTGAAATATAAATAAAATATTTTATATCAAACAAAAGCTCTAAGCTTGTCCTCCTGTATGTTGTATACTTATTCGCCTAGTTCGCTTTCTTAATCATCATCTATTTTTTATTTTATAAGTGTACAGGACGGTCTGGACGCTCACCTGATAGTAAGTGATACGCCTGACCATGACAGAGCGACATTTAAGGAGACCAACAACTGACAGACAGTTATTATCCTCCATCAATGCCGCACTGCGCCCGTCACCCGAGACAACAGATGTTAGGTCTCTTAGGGTTAGGTAATTTCACTAGCTACAGTGCCCTCATCCCGAAACACAAAAAGTGCATAACACTCCTGTTTCACGGGATGATATCTGGCACTGCGGTGGAACCTACCTAGACGACTCAGTATCGAGTCTACCACTTAGAGATGCCAATGGTATTTTCATCATCAGTTTAATATCATCGAGTCTGCATGTCGCAATCATCGCAAAATAAAGCACAGAGCTGTACTTAATATGGTGTACGGTAATGCTTTCACTAACCAATGAAATACTAACAGAAATGCGTCGTCGTATCCGAGGTATAAAGACGTGCGGAAAGATGTTTTCCCTGGACTCCTGCATGGATATGGTGCAGGGCATGATGGCGGAGCAGGCACTGCCGCAGTGCTGCGAGGAAGAACGGGAAGATGTGTCAAATGGTAATTCATATATCCTAGAACTTAGCTTTAGCTGGGGTGTCGCATAATTTCACATGAAAGCAAAAGTGATTGAAATAAAAAAAACACAATCTGACAAAAACGCAGTTTCAAATTATAGGAAAATAATGTGTCATAGTTCCCTTCCAATGAACTGATAAGGCATGGATTAGGAAGCGTAGGATGCCCTCCGACACGATGGACCGATGACTTGCGAAAGTTTGCTGGTGGAGGCTGGATGAGTATAGCCGAGGACCGGGATATCTGCAAAATGGGGAAGACCTATGTCCAGCAGGGGACTGCGATAGGTTGAATCAATTGAATAGATAGATACTGCCCTTCCAATATGTGAACTAATAAGGCATGGATTAGGAAGCGTAGGACGCCCTCCGGCACGATGGATAGACGACTTGTGAAAGGCTGGATGAGGGAATCGGAGGACCGGGATATCTGGCGCAAAATGGGGGAGATCTATGTCCAACAGTGGACTCCGATAGGTTGAAGAAGAAGGCATGGCTTTACCCGTTTTGAACCAATAAGCTATGGATTTAGCCGATTAAAGTTACATGATGTTTAACCTACTGACGGGTATGTTGAACAAATGTACCACGGTGATTGGTTCAGGAGGATTTGCCTTCATCAACTACAAAGGACTATTTTAGTTTGTTTCTGTTTTTTATTAATATAATTATTATGTTTCTTTTGATGCCGAAATGTTAAAGGTTTCATAAGACGAAGTCACCTGATTGAAGTTAAGCGGCACAACTTATCGAGTGGTTATAGATATCATAAATATCCACTGACATTCACACAGCGCCATCTAGCCCCAAGTTAAGCGTGAAGCCTGTTATATAGATAAATGCAATGTGCAACCAGAACAACCTGGCAGGCCTGGCACTGTGTCTATCATTTTCAATACCGTCTTATAGATTCTTTGGTGTTATAAGATGGAATTTCAACGGGCAAGACGACCCATCTGGTGTAATGGCTGTGACGTCGGCTACTATACCAAGGATTCTGGGTTCGATCCCCGGTCAGTACAAACATTTGTGTGCATGAAAATATCTGTTTGTATTGGTCTGGGTGTTTTCCATGTAAATAGAACTTTAGGTATTACAGAGGAGTTGCTCATTTGAGAAACAATATTTCCAAAGCAAGAATTCCCTAAAATTTATTAGACTGATATGAAGTACTACAAGAAGCAGGACTAGAATAAATTGACCCAGTAAAGGGACCTTTGTAGAGGTTTGACACACTGTTGATAAGATTTTAATTTTATCTTTTATTCAAATAAATATTTCAATTGTGTTCAACTAACATAGGATAAGTTAAAACTGTTACTAACAAAACATGAATCTTGTTACTCGAAATAAATAAAAAACATTTTTGAATAACATTAATTAATTGATATTTTCTTTTGTATTCTAGATGCGAAATAAGATGTTTAGATGCCAATAAAGTAACAGGTAAAAATCCATTTATACATAAGGTGGCGGGTCTAAAAGTTAACAGAACTTTAAGCAGCTTTAACATCAATAGTCAATAATTCTAACACAAAAAAAAATATTTTAAAAGTTCATTAAAATCCAGGATCCAGTCCCGGGGAGAGGTCATCATTGTCATCATCGCCAGTGATCTCTAGCGGGACTATCAAACAAGACGCAACCATAGACCCCAACCAGCTCCAAGTACCGGCTACTCCCTCTAGACAGTACCGTTCGAAATCCATGGACGTAGCACTCACTGGCTTAAAACTTGACGACGCCAAAATCACCATCGACATGAAAAACAGCGAAATCACGATAACTCCTACAGGCTCTAAAGACTTCGACAAACCTAACGAGGTACAAAAAACCGTGCACTTCGATGAAATCGAAGAGAAACTCAACATTGGAAATAAGATAAGTCAAGCTTTTGAGAATTTCCAAGATGGCTTGCAAATGTTGAGTGAACTTCGCACTAATGCAGCTGTTGATGAAAAGGAACATACCGAAGACTGTAATGCAAAACTGACAATCAAGGGACCTGGCAGTTATATAAAAAAGCTTATTCAGCAGTTCAGTGAAGGTCCCTTTGAGAGCGAGGATTCCAAACCGGAATCTGAACGAGCAATGTCTACTCTCTCTATAAGGGACAAAGCTGATGCTATTTGTAAGAAATGCTTACATTACAAAGGTAAAGTTAATAAGTAAATTTGGAAATGTGTAACTTGGCAATAATAGGTAAAGCTACATCGGTATTCGATAAATTAGAGATACTTATATTCGTGTAATTAATGAGTATACTTGGAATCAAAATATTACTTATAGATACGGGGATACACATTTTTAAAGACACGATTTATGAAGGACTTTTGTTCAATAAATACATGTCTACTCAAATCGTTTTCATCTGCTTAGTTATGTGATGGCCACATAATTATATTGTATGCCAATGTATTCGATTTGCAAATCTATGCAACCTATAAACCCGACGAAATTTTTGATTTGAAGATTCGTTTAGGGACATAACTCCTCGCAATAAAACGATTTTGTACTGTTTTTCCAGCGATAAACAAGGATTGTCACTTAATACATTAAGTAAAACTGAAACAAAATATATATTAACACTGAATATTAAATCATTGTGAAATCTTAACTGTTCGATTTAATTACTAATGTACTCGTAGTTTCATTTTCTAAAATATTCTTCAAGAAATATTTAATATTGTGGAAAAACAAACATTGTATAGGTATATCTAGCTTGGATTTGTAATGGTACTTATTTTAACTATTGTAATCGATCTATATATAGGTTTATGTTAATGGTTAATTGGGTTGTATTCTAAGGGAATGTATACTTAAAATACGAACTCGGAGGTGGTGATATAAAATGCTTAAGCATGTACTTGTTCTTTAAAATATTTTCTTCTATACATTATCTTAAGTTATATTAAATGGCTTTATTTTGTGATATATTATCATTATGGTTAAGGTTGTAAGTTGAATATTATTTACCCGAAATTAAAATTTACTTATAAATATAAAGTCTACATTTATAGTAAAAAAAATATTATTTTAAGATATTCTAACTTTTATTCTTGCATATTTATTAAAAAACACGAAATGTACAGCTACAGTTCTTTCAAGTAGCTTTATTAAGTTTGGCACAATTGTGTTATGGATTTTAGATATTTTAACTTTAAAAATACACTTGCTTTGAAGCATAGTGTCGCTTGTTATCTTAATTAGGAAGGCAAACTAATAGTAGGTACCAAATATTCTTTATAAAAGAAATGATAAAACTTTATAAAAATGTGTAAAAAATATGTAGATATTACTGTGGATATTGTAATTTCACTGCTGTGCTTCATCAATAAAATAAAATTGTATTAAAAAGTTCAATACCTATGTAATTAGTCGCTTAAGTAGAAAACTTTATTCTCATAATATAAAAATGTTTACTAAAAAAAATGAAATGTTTATTGTTGTTATTATCGTGTTAAAATAAAATTAAAGACACAAAATAGGTTACAAGTAACACGTATTAAATGTAGTTAGTGTTATTTAGTTAGTATAATATTTATGAAGCAATGGATATTGGGTTTTTATTTTAACAAAATCGTCGTCAGCTCAGTGGCTCAGTGGTGTGGACTGTCGCTTCCTACCAGGAGGGCTGCGGTTCAAATCCCAACACGTACCAATGTGTTATCGAATTTTCGAAAATATATGTACGTTATCCGACGCTCTTACGGTGAAGGAAAACATCGTGAGGAAACCTTCATGCACGCCTACGAAGAGATTCGAAGTTGTGTGTGAAGTCGTCCAATCCGCACTGGGCCCGCGTGGACGACTAAGGCCTAATCACCCTATACGGGTAGGCTCGTGCCCCTCGGTGGGGACGTTTAATGAGCTGATGGTGATGATGTGATGATGATTTTAACAAAATTATTTTGATCTCCTGTTGTAATAAACTGCATGTAAGCCCGTCGGTTTCGGCTACATTTTAGGATAGTTGTCGTAACACCTACCAATCCGCATTGAGCCGCGTGGTGGCTACTTCTTCTGATTAAAACTATCATGTTTTATTATTTTAGTAACATCATAAATCGATATACCCACGTTAATGACACTAAATACGTCATTCATCTCTGGGAGACCAGACATGAATGGTGAAATTGTCAAAAAATAAAAATAACATTTTATTCTTAACATATATTTTTATGAATATAAATGCGTACAGTCAATAACATTTTTGCTACTTAATACTATGTTTTACATTGAGCTTCAGTTTTATAAATAGTCTATTACTAAATTGGTTTAAGAAATGAGAAATATATTACAATATTCCACAAGAATAAAACTCAACAAAATTAAAAATAATGATGACCTTGGAAACACATGGAATAATAAAAAATATAATGAAAATTCTAACAAAACTCGCTAATGAGTATTAAGTTCCGAAATAGAAGAAAAAGGAAAACTAAAATTATTTGTCACGTGCTATTTGACTGGAATCATTTTCGAATAAGTTAACTAATTTTAATAGAGTTTAATGTGAAACTTTTTACAATAGTTATTTTTAGGAATGTTTAAGACACAAGCATAAAAAAAAATATTCTAAAAGCACAGTTCATTATTTTGTTGGTGTTTTAGAATTAAACAAGAATTTTAACATAAAAAAGCCAACAAGTAATATACAAACACACAATACTATTTTAAATAAAAATATTTTTCAGTCTTAAACCTATTCTTTTTAAACATATCTTAGAATTATATTTAAATAAATAAATGCAATAATTTACAGTTTAAATGCTAGTTATGCACACATGTGTATTAATTTTATTTTAAATAAATAAAATTTATTTTACACTTTTTCTCTACTACTTGTAACTATGCTAAAAAGCTCAAATAAGAAATTTTGTTGTTATAACTTGTATAGAGAGCTTTAACAGAAACAAACTTACAAATATATTATTTCAAAAATGTATATTTCATAGACAAAAACAGCGTTTTTTTATAATTGCTTTCAAATATTTCTTGATACAAAAAGAGAAGTTTATTTTTATAGCACTCATCATTTATTATTATTGTGTAGCTCAGTCAATTTGTAAATTCCTTTGACATTAACGTTCGAATATACATTTAATTTAAGAAGAACCAATTGAATAGTTATACTTAATATTAAATAATAGGTACATAATGGAAATGTATTCTAAAATGTCAAATTAAAAAAAACAATTAAGGCAGTATCAATTAAATAAGTCGTTAAATTTCGAGAAATATCAAAGAATAACCAATTCCAAATTATTGATGCTTAATTAATATGTATTCAGAATTGAATTGACATTTTCAATTCAACAAAATTATAATAAAGGCAATATTAAACAGAACACTCATAAGTTAAAGAAGAAAATAACAAAATTTTAATCCTGCAAATTTATGAAATTTTTAAAATCAACGAATCACACTCATCAAAAATGCTAAATCGTTTCCGATAAATCTTTAAGCGTTCGATAGATCACAAGTTGGTAACCACACCCTTGAATTAATACTCAATGTACCCCAGTGATATTTTAAGCCAGGGTTTGTAGACGTAGTCCTCATGTAGACCCCTGGTAGAAATGCGCGCGCATTTCCCGTGGGATACTGTTCCTACTAGCTGCCATCTTCCATCTTCTCTTTGAAGGACTAATGGACCTCCACTGTCACCCTGGGTATAAAAGAAGAAAATTTTAATAAAAAAAAGTAATTCAAATTCAAATTCAAATTCTATCAAATTAGGCTTAAAAAGCACTTATGAACGTCAAAAATATATAAAAAAAATTAAAAATACTAAACTAAAAATATGAATTTTGATGCTTTGAAAAAAGCGCTTCAGTGGATTGGCTGTTGAGAAAGAAGCACCCAAGAAAACTCAACAGTGTAGCTTTTTTAAAAACAATTACTTAATGTAACAATATATCATAAACACTGAAATAGCTGAGCAATTTAAGACCAAGGATTTTTATCACATAAATATTCGTCAATAGTGTAGTACCCTTTTTTAGAAAGGTGGTTTTTTATTCTAGCTTTAAACATGTGTATATACCATCGGTTGCTAACTTAGGATGGTATTATATTTACTAGCTGGTAGACTCGATACTGAGTCTAGGTAGGTCTAGGTACCACTGCAGTGCCAGATATTGTCCCGTGAAACACGAGTGTTATACAGTTTTGTGTTTCGGGATGGAGCACTGTAGCTAGTGAAATTACGGGTATAAGAGACCTAACATCTGTTGTCTTGATAATAATAACTATCTATCAGTTTTTGGTCTCCTTTAATGACGCTGTATCATGGTCAAGCGTATCACTTACCAGCAGGTGAGCGTCTTGACCGTCCGGTACACTTATGACGTAAAAAAATATATAGAGTGTCGGTGGCTAATTGGTGTGGATATGCTTCAAATGAAGAAAGCGGAAGGCAGGAAACTTGCCACTAGCTGGGGAATAATATGTTTAGCAGTAAACTACCGTAGCTATACTGTGCGAAGGCCTGTGCCTTGCAGAAAACGTTTAAAGGCTTATAATGATGATGTTCAACTGATAAGAGATACTTTTCCCTTAAAGTCTCAAGTGTTAGGCATCTAACACTAGTATGAGTAGGGGATACACAGTGAGTGACACTAATCTGTGTCTTGGAGTGATCTTTCTTTCCATATCTTTAATCGCTGTACACGCCACTGCTGTGGCATTAACAGCATTTCTTTGTTTAGAATTCGCCTTAATTGTAAGCTACCAAACTGCATACTCACTTCACACGAGTCTTTCTGTCCGTTGGCATATCCAGCGCATATGAACGAGTTGAGGATCTTCTTAGAATGTCCAGCGGTCTGGAACATCTCTTGACAGGCGTTGTTCTCGATGACTGGCACCTGGAAATGCGAAGAAAACCTTTTAACCGATATCAAAGAATGGAGCGTTGGTGGCTCAATGGACTGTTGCCTTCAGATCTGGTGGGCGTCTTCAAATACCGCAACGAACTAGTGTGTTTTCAAATTTTTGAAATTATATGCACGCTATCCGACGCTCTTAAGGTGACGGAAGACATCGAGAGTAAACCTGCGCACGCTTGCGAAGTGATTCAAAAGTTGTGCGGGAAGATGGCTAATAGACACCTAACGCCTATAAACCTTTGACGGGTAGGCTCGCGCCCATCCGGTGGGAACTTTTAAAGGGCTGATGATGATAATGGTAATGATGATAGAATGGAGGATCTCCTCTCAACGCTAGTTTTACTGCGGGAGAATATCTTAAACCGCAGGTAACATAGCTAGTCTATTACATATAAATAAAATATTTTCAACCTCGGAGAGTCTCCAACTCTCTCTCTCCAACAGTCTTAAGTATACCTGGACCTCCTGAAGAACGCTGGTCCCGCCTCCGTACTTCAGCCGCCCCCATCCCGTCACTGTGGCCATCCGCCCAGTGAAGTCCGCTTCATCAGGCGCATACATATTGGCACTGGAAAAATAATACATCATAAATAAATATCCACTGATTCACACAGCGCCATCTAGCCCAAATTAAGACGTGAGCTTGTGTATTAGGGTACCACAGACATCCGAACATACAATTAGACTGGACAAGCCGCCAATTTATAGGCAGTCCCAGTGTTCGCAATTTTTTTTCGGTTCTTACCTGTGAAAATTATTATATCTTGGTAAATTTACTTGATTCATTGCGATGATGGCATGTTACAATTGCACAGGATGCCATTTTGGGAAAAACGGTAATTTTTCTAATATTCGTGCGTCTTGACTCGTCTCACAGAGCGTAAACTGGCTGCCAGTTATGCTCGGTTTGAGCTTACTTGTCGCACTTAAAAACGCGGCTTGCCCCATCTCCTGTATTGGGAAATCTGTGATGGTACTAAACAACGGATAAACAATACTTATATACTTTTGTTCTATACTAATACCATTTATACATAGAAAACACCAGACCATTACAAACAGACTATTCATGCACACAAATGTTTTGACTGCGCGGGATCGAACCAGCACCCTTGGTTTAGCAGCCGACGTCTCAACCGCTACACCAAATGGGTCGTCACCTGATTGTCTGAAAAGAAAATCATTGCGTGCTTCTGAGGTCACTTAAAGCCGTCGTATTTGCGTTAAGTGTTCTTTCCCGTGATTCAAACCCACGACCTGGTCAACAGCGATCTAAGCTCTGCCCACTAGACTCCGAAGGCAGTTAGGACCTAATCATAGGCAGAAATATTGTCTTACCTATATGAGCATCAAACTTGATAGGCGTCTCCAGTTCCAGCAAAGCGAGATCATTCTCGAAGGTGGCCGCGTCGTATTGACGATGGACGATCACTCTTCGCACATTTCTTGACACAGGTCTGCGAGGCTCTTTGTCACCTGATATGTCATTCTCTCCGAAGACCGCTACTAGTGATGCTAGGAATCTGAAAAATGTATTATCTAAAAAGTGAAAGGGATAATATATAATTATTTATTTTTCAATAACTTCACAATAGGATTCGTAATCTCGTAGCTGATGCAGTATAAATATTCCAGTGATAAAAAGGCTAGTGTCCATATTTTGAAAACACTGGAGTTACAGATCAACAGGCTGATGTGGTTTTTCCTTAAAAGACCCCGAACATAACTCGCTCCATTGAAATTGAAAAATTCTTTATTCAAATAAATCTTTACAGATATTTTTGAATCGTTAAACAGTATATATATATTTTTATTAAATCTAATGACTCTACCACCGGTTCGGAATGCTGCCATCCAACGAGAAGATCCCGGCAAGAAACTCGTGGATTACTCTTTTCAATATTTGGTTTTACAGAGTTTGGTCAAATAACAAATTTATACAATTCAATTTTGTCTGAAAATTTTCTTAATGTTGGTAGGATCGAAATGGGTCTAAAATTTGATGGATCGCTTTTGTCACCCGCTTTAAATAATGGGATTAATTTACTGCACTTCATTAAACTTGGAAAAATACCTTCATCTACACAATTATTAAATATGATTGCTAAGTGGGGTGCTATACTATCAATAATTGATTTAATGATATTTACTGATATACCCCACAAATCTTCAGTTTTCTTCATATTTAGTTCTTTAAAAGCTTTTATAATAGTGTTTGAGTTAATATACGTAAAGCTAAATTGGTTATTGCATTTATCAACACTTGATATCAAACAATCTCTAGCAATAGATGAACTAGAACTTAACTGGCAAGTAACTTTACATGGAGCATTGGAAAAGAAGTCTTCAAAAGCATTAGCTACTTCGGAGTCATTGTTCAAAACATTATTGTCAATGTTAAGAGAAAAAGTATTATCAACTTGCTTGGTTCTTGAAGTCTCCTTATTAATAATATTCCATGTAGTTTTGATTTTATTGCTAGCATTTCTAATCTTATCGCGCAAAAAATTAGATTTGGCGGCTAAGCATACTTTTTTGAAAATCTTCGAATAGCGTTTTACATAGTTGTAGAATTCTGGGTTATTTGAAGAAGCCCTCAAACTATATAAATCATATAATCTTGATCTACTTCTGTAGATGCCTGGTGTGGCCCATTCACTGAATTTTGATGTAAAATTATTCACTTTTGTCATTTTAGTAGGAAATATTTTATTAAATTATTTTTTATAATAGTAAATAAATTTTTATACAAATTGTTAGCATTTTGTTTCCCTAACTTTAATTGTGAAATTTTTTCATCAATAATAGATTTGCACCTAAGAATGCGGTGTTTATTTATTGGCCTATGTACAATGTTTATACTTTTAGAGACATGACAATGTTCAAACTGTGCTAATAGTCCACTGTGATCTGATTGTAAGCAATTTATAATAGATTTACTCAAAACGTTTTGTTCACAAAAAATATTGTCCAAACAGGTGGCTGTAGTAGGAGTGACTCTCGTTGGTTCAGAGAACTGATTTATTAGTTATATGATTTAAAAAGATTTAAGAACCTTATAGAGCTTTGTGTTGAATCTAGAATGTTAATGTTAAAGTCTCCACATACAATCACCTTCTTGGAGGATTTGCAAATTTTTTGAAGCACTTCTTCCATAGTAGACTCAACAAAGCATATTCTGATGAAGGAGGTCTGTATACACAAATAATTATAAAGTGCTCGAGCTCTATGCATGACAATTCAATAGTTCGTTCTATTGAAAGTCCTACTATGTCCTTTCTATCCTTAAATTTTAAATGTTTGTGCACTAATAACCTTGTGTAATAATAATCCACCTCTGATAGCTGAAACTCTCATGAACGAGCTACCAACTTTATATTTATCAATACTTATAATGTTATTACTACTATGTATGTTAGCCAGTGTTCATTTAATAACATATAACTTGTAAATAAAACAAATGAACACTCACCCAGGTTGGCAATGAGCTGCAGTAGTGACGAATCTGCTAGTTATGAGTACACCGCCACACTTGTTCTTGGTGAACAGACCCAGCCAAGTGGACTCGCGAACCAAAACCTGCCAGGGCCACTCACCGAACTGGGCATTCTTGCCTCCAACTATGCGGCCTGACTTCACTAGTGGACGGACTCCGCACACTGGAAAGGTTTAGAGGAATGATTGAGCTATAGGCTTCTAACGTCCCAATAAAGGGCATGGTCTTCCCTCACAGCATAGAACTCTTGGCAGAGAGACCGTAATCATTACGCAAGAACGGATGATATATTCTACAAATACTTCGTTACTAAGATTTCGTAATTGAAACCAAAACTCAACTCATTTGCATATTAAGTATTCAGTATCATGCAGAAATATTTCTGTAATTAAAGATGATTCCATCCTTTGGAGGGCACACTAAGTTCGGTCTAGGCTATCTTTATATGTTCACCCACCATTCGTATAAGGCCCCCATGGTAGATAACGACCCAATCTTACCATAGCTATGCTATGCGAGGCCTGTGTTCTGGAGTGGTACGTAATAGGCGTAATGATGATGGTAGCACATAATGCACACAATCTTCTAATTCCTTGAAAAATCTAGAAATAGTTTATACCTTACACTTTATTATAGTACAGTTATTAGTTTATGCATCCTACGCTTCGCATGCAAGCTCATGCCAGACTCGTCTGCTCCTCGCAAGTTGTCGGTCCATCGGGCCGGAGGGTGTCCTACGCTACGAATATCTGTATACGTACAATTCTTATCATTGTAGTCAGCTGGCTCGTACTCAAAATTTTCTGTGGTGACCTCATCAACCAGTTCTGTGGTGACTGTGGTGGCTGCTGTGGTCGTAGTCGGTTTTTTGGTCGGCCGAGACTTCTTCGTCGTGGTCACCTGGAAACGAAAGTTTCAAAGGAAAAGCGCCATTGTTCATGTGAAGTATACGGATTAAGGTGACACGGTAGATAAGGTGATGTAACAGCCCATTGACCTATTAGACGACCCATGTGGTGTTATGGTTAAATAGTTGACTTTACCATCAAGAGTTGTGTGCATGAGCATGTTTGTTTCTATAGGTTATTTATATGTTTCATAAAACGTCTGTACAGCATCGCTATGGGAAGATCAGACCGTAACCCATCACGTCATCATTCTAAGAATGAAGCCAGGATTGAAGGTTTAAAGTGCCCTCAGAAGCAGGAACCATCTTTAATTTCAGATGTTAAGGTGATTCACCCTGCAATGTCATAATCAAACTGGAAAAAATCGGCAAAAAACATTAATGTGGAAACCTTAACTCATTGAGCGCTAGTATTTCAGACGCAATAGGAAATCTATTGTCTCTAACGCCTTTAGATGTCATTGGCGTTCAAAGGGTTATGAAGTGTTAGGGTAAAATTTAAAGTACCAGCCAGTATACTCACCGGCTTCTTTGTTGTTGTCGTTGTAGGCGCCAGTGTTGTTGTCGTGCTTCGTCTGTAGGCAACTGTCGTTGGCCTGAGTGGTTTCTTGGTCGTTTTCACAGGCGGCTTCTTTGAAGTAGTTGTGATTTTGACCGGCTTTCTTGTAGTCAAATACGGTCTTTTCGTCGTTGTCGTCCTCTTCAGAGGTCGCTGTGTTGTCGGTTTATTGATTATAGTTATTTGGTTTCTTATCTAGTATAACGATGTCGTGCAGTTCTTGGAAAGTGCCTTGCAAACTGCCTACAATTTTGTTGACAAACAAGTTCATCTTCTCATTCAACTTTTCATCCTCCTTCCATGTTGGCGTTGTGAACTCGAAATCTTGAAGCGACTCTTCATCATTCTCAGATAATGCTATGCTAGTATTGTAAAGTGCGGGATTTGAGCCTGTTGCATTCAACATCGGGTTTCTGACAGGCGGGAAATTTATCAGGTCATCGGGCGAAGTCTGTAGTTCAGGCTTAAATGTTGTCGGAGCATAATATTCTGTGTAAGAATCGAAGGCTGGGAAAGCACTGGTCGACACTGAAGAAGGTCTTGTAGATGCTTTAACTGGATACGGTGTAGTTATTGGGGAGGTTTTGGAGTGATTACCACAGTCGTGATGAGGGCCTGTCGTATGACTGAGGTGGTTTCCCATATAGATGTTGTTCGTCGATGATATGTGATTGTTAACTGTTATCTGACTGACAGGTTTCTTGAATGGCTCTTGGGAGATCTCCACGAATTGTGGTTCTTTATCTTCTGTGGAAGTCTCAGGTTTTGTCGTCTGGAATCCACCGAGAACAATAACGGTAGGAGTCACGCTGGAGAAAGTGTCTGGCGCCACTTCGTAAGTGGAAATGATGCTAGTCGGAGGTGTGACTGGTCGTCTCAATGGTTTTGCTCCAGTGACGTAGCTAGTCGATGGAGGTCTTCTTGTAGTGGTTGTGGGTGCTACCGTCGTACTTGAGCTGACATAACTAAATGTGGTAAGCGAGTTAAAATTGTTAGGATCTGTAGGGTATCTGTTAAAGGCGTCGATAGCTTGACTAGTAGATTGACTAGGACTAGGTGAAGAATAATATGGTTTACTTGATGGTTTATCACCTTGGGGTATGCTATTTGCAGTAGTGTATGGTCTTTTGGTGGAATATGAAGGGTTCTTCGATGTGAACGTGATAGGATTTGGTGTAGGCTTTAAAGTTACGTAATGACCAGTCGAAGAGTAGTAGTTAGGATAACCACTACTGTATGAAACGGGGGCAATAGTTCCCGTAGGAATAGGCGAAGATTTGGTCTCCGGATCTAAGTTTATCGGTGACGGCGACGTCATTTCGTCTTCATACTTGGTGTTGATTCATTAACAGCAGAATGCTATTTATTGACGACAGTTCTGCAATCTTCTGTGTTTCCTTTGTTACCGTTGAAACCATGACGTAGTTTTCAGTTGAGGGATTTTTCGTGGTATTCTTATTGGATGGCTTGGGTTTGAAAATCGGTTTTGTGAATACAGGGTGGTGCGTGGATACTGTTTTTGGAGTAGACGTTGTGTTGACGATGTGGGATTAACAGTTGGTTTTGTTTGCATGGATGATATCTGTATGTTGAAATCTGAAGGGCGAACAACATTTTCAGCTACTGAACCATTCTTGTTCAAAAGAATCGTATCTGCCATATTATGATCTATTGAACTATGACTGTATATAGAATCCGGTTTACTTGGCTTTACATAAACATCTTTAGGTGGTGAATTCAATAACGAATTCGTTATTTGACTTAGCCCCTCAGAAATGAGCTCCGATTGAGCAGTTTCCGTTGTTTTGGCGTCGTCGTTACTTGGCTTGGACATTGTTGCCTGTATCCAGGTGTGACTACCGGCTTGAAGCTGTTATGTAACGCGCTCAGCTGGTCAGAATCGTAGTCTTCCGATTCGGTTTCTGCTTCAGGGTAGTCGAGGTAGCTGGTCATGACAACGCCTGGCCCTTTGGGGATGTGGGATTGGCTGTCAGACTTGAGCTGCAGCACGCCCCGAATAGGAAGCCGTCCATGCACGTACCCACCACTTCTCCACCACGTTGCACGCATTCGTGGTTGAACATGCATATTGTGTTCCCCCTATTGTACCTGGCAGCTCTAGATGCTTTGCAGTGCGATGGTGTTATTCTGTAGCCTCCGAAGAGTTTTCTTGATTCTGAAAAATGATAAGAAATATATGAGACATTTTATGTAAGATGGTTATGTAATTGTGATATATTCGGACATTTAAATTATGTATTATTATTTTATTAGATATTTATTACAAGTGAGAATAATTAATTGTATTGTTTAAAAGTAAGTGAGCTCTGTGACAACTCGTCTGGTGGTACTTATTAGTTTCTTTGGCCAAGATATTTTCAAAATAAAAATCGATTCTCCTTGGACAAAGTATCCGGGTGTGGTAGATTCAACGCGCTTTTAAAAATAATTGTAAATTGATATTATTTACGATTCAAAAGAATCTATCGGAATGAAGCATTACCGATTTTGAGTTTAGGTTTGGTGTCCCTTTGTCTTTTCTGTCATATTAATATTTATATATGCATTTCCTGACAAGGTTTTTTATAAATAAATTGTCTAAACATGATTAATGCCAAATGCTTTGAGAAAAATCGCGGGTTTTGCTTTCATATATAAATACATAGAGCCAGAATTCTTATAAGCGCATTTATTTTCTTAAAGGTTTTATATTTTTATCTAAGAGTATACCTAATTGGCTTACTAGCATGACTGACAAATAGGAATTTTATTTGAAAGCTAAAAGCTGGCCATGACTCTGAAAACCTAGACTTTCTAGTGAAACCCCGGTCCAGCAAATGTATGTGCTACTTTCTAACTGACGGCTTAGCCGTGCGCATACATCCTGGATTTTATTTAATAATTATAGATATTAATAAATAAAAATAAATATTCACACAGCGCCAAGCTTAGTGCTTACAATATGGGTACTAAGCAACTGATAACATACTTATATACTTTTTAAAAATAAATACATATTATACATACAAACGCATAGAGATACATAGAGCGTCGGTGACTCAATGGTATGGACTGCTGCCATCCGATTGGGACAGGTTCAAATCCCGCCACGTACCAATGTGTTGTCGAATTTCCGAAATTATATGTACGTTTTCCGATGATCTTATGGTGAAGGGAAACATCGTGAGGAAACCTGCGCACGTCTGGAAAGAGATTCAAAGGTAGTGCGTGAAGTCGGCCAATCCGCACTCGGCCCACATGGACGACTAAGAACTATACACCCTTTACGGGTAGGCTCGTACCCCTCGGTGGGAACGTAAATGAGCTGATGATGACACAATTATCTAGTAATGAAGAGCAACAAGAAGAATACAAGAAGTATTTAATACAATAGAAACATAAAAATTAAACTATTGGAACTTAAGACTGAAGCAGGTGAGATTAGCTTTTGAATTTCTGGTAGAAAATAACCATTTTTGGGAAAATTTAAATAGAAACTATCCTCATAAGATCTTGGTAGTGGGGAATGATAACCCAGATTTGATCGAAATCAAAGTTTATGGAATACTTTAACAATGGGTTTGCGAGGCATAGACTCAGGAACCACTAAGTTTATACGATCTAAATTTGTTAACTAATCCCGCAGTCGGCGTCCATGTCTTAACTGCGTATGTTTGCATGGGTAGAATCAATGAAATAATTCGAAATCATACAGACACAGCCCAGTTCATGCAGCGATCTTACACAACTCTCAGACTCTAGCCACGGTGGTAATAAAGTCATATAAGCCAGTAATATAGCTCGTGCCTTGTTAAGAAAGTATACTAGCCCGGTTAGTTTTGTCAACCGTCCAACTAATGATTACTATGCCGCAAACATTCGCCCCCGTTTCTTGCATCCTGGTAATTCAGCAAGCCGAGCTTAGGTTTCGTTTTCTTCCGTGGCTGCGTTTGCATTAAAATGTGCATAATTATGTTTCTTTATACTAGCTATTACCTCGCTTGCATTAACGTTGGATGGAATACTGGATGGCGTTGTTGTACCTATATTTTGAGCTTTTGTAAAAATATATTTTGAAAATAATAAACTTTTATTATTCATTAACACATAAGGTCGGAGAGAGCGTCGGTTGCTGAATGGTGTGGACTGTCGTCCTCCTACCGAGAGGGCTAGGTTCAAATCCCGACACGTACCAGTATTTTCGTATTTTCGAAACATTGTACGTTATCCGACGCTCTTACGGTGAAGGAAAACATCGTGAGGAAACCTTCATGCACGCCTGCGAAGAGATTCGAAGTTGTGTGTGAATTCGTCCAATCCGCACTGGCCCGCGTGGACGACTAAGGCCTAATCACCCTATACGGGTAGGCTCGTGCCCCTCGGTGGGGACGTTTAATGAGCTGATGATGATGATGAACATATAAAAATTGTACACCTACTAAAGCAAGGCATAGTGATTCATGTTAAAGTATGACCAAACATCAGTATTTATTTTACCACCTATGTCTAGCAAATAAATGATTTGATTGAAAATGAAAAGTGTTTATTCAGTTTAGGTCCTTACAAAACACTTATGAATGTCAAATTAAGCTTGATTGATTGATTGATACAATTATTCATTTAAATTTTGAACTTAAAACGTCACTGACAGGGTACAAAATCAAAAGCACGAGCACACTATGTCATTTTGGCATGTGAAATGAAAATTCTACCCAACCGACGCGATGAGCTGAATTTGTCGCAGACACTTTTTTTTGAGATGTATAAGTAATTAAATATTATATAGCGTCGGTGGCTCATTGGTGTGGACTGTGCTTTCCGATACGGAGAGTGCAAAGTTCAAATCCCGCCACGTACTAATGTATTTCGAATTTTAAAAATTATGTGTACTTTAGGCACGCTCTTACGGTAATAATTATAATAATAAATATCTACTGACATTCACACAGCGCCATCTAGCCCCAAGTTAAGCGTGAAGCCTGTATTATGGGTACTAAACAACGGACTAACATACTTATATATTTTTTTAAATACATACATATTATACAAAGAAACACCAGACCATTACAAACAGACATGTTCATGCACACAAAGTTTGTACTGCCCGGGGATCGAACCCGGAACCCTTGGTGTTGCAATCGACCTCTCAACCGCAACAGGCAAATGGGTCGTCAAACGGTGAAGGAAAAGGTCGTGCGGAAACCTGCGCACGCCAGATTCCATCCCGCTGGCGCGGGTTTTCCTCGGAAGTCCCTGAAGGTTTGACCAAACCCTATTCACGTTGCCGGTCATCGCTTTCCATTTTCCCGTGAAGCTGTAAAGGCCACTGCCACAACAGTGATCTGATAAGTCATTTTTTTATTTCAAAATGCTTGATATAGCTGGCAGCCATAGGTTGGATTACTGACCCTTTCACCATAGGTTATCAAGGCGAACTGCAAAATTTCATCCGTTTGTAGTTGACGTTCCCCGTATTCGGACTAAGCGTTTCGCGTCTTCTTTCATTATGCGTACTGCAAATGAATGGAATGATCTGTCTGCGTCTGTGTTCACACATACAACCCTGGGGCGATCAAAAACGAGTGAATACTTTTTTTCTGGGCAAGATCACTCCATCTTAGAGACGTCTCTTCCCCTAATAGTCTGTCAAGAGTAAGCCCATCAGAAATAAAAAAACCTAACTTTGTGTACATTCATTGATTCTACTGGTTCACCAAGATATAGGCTCTGCCTTATTTGGGAACCCCTGATCATGCTCACAAGCTGCATTCTTCTAATACACATCAAAATAATTGCAATGTATTCTTTTTTAATTCTATGTGACTAACCACTTTGCAATAATAATTATTATTTATTCCGTAAAAAAGCTTCCGGAAAATCCGGTAATTGATGACTTTAGTTAGACTCAATCAACAAGGTCAAAAATGTATGTTACTACAAGTCATTTCCGCAAAATCATCCTCAGAATCGAGAAATTCGCAAACTCAAGGTGACATCGCTTGCAAATCATCAAATTATGCAAAAATAGACCGCCGAATAACGGCGCAGTAAAATTGTGTATTCGGTGAGTACACCGAAAGCGAGGCTATAGATTAGGTGCGTTGATTGAATTCAGATGAGCGACCTTGATCTGATGGTATACTTGTTTAGTCAGTGTTAGGGGAATGACGATTTCGTTAAATGCTTAGAAAATTCTAATGACTAGTCGACCGTAGTAGTATTAGTTCAAGTAGTAGAGAATTATTCAATTTAGTATTGTATAGTTGCAAAATATGATA